>RJWM01019106.1:0-39686 GCA_004363535.1 Dasyprocta punctata | reverse complement strand
ATGAGTATTAATTGTTCCCTCTCAATAACGAATACATTGAGCAGTGTTCTTTTTAGTTATCTTACATATACACATATACAGGTTTATATCCTCTCCTCTTCCCTTTTCCCTTTCCGCCCATTCCCCTCCCAATTGTCTTTGCTCTTTGAGCTGTTCTCTACCCTTCCACAGTATCCATTGTAGACTCTGAATCACATATCCTGTGCGCAGCTAGTGAGGGTGTATTTCTGGAGTGTGCTGCTGGAGCCTCTGCCTTACTAGGTAAGGATTGTTTTTCTTATTGAAAATCTTCTAGGGAAGATTCTCTTTCGCAAAACTCAAGTGACAATAGTGACACATCATACTCCAGAGTTCTCCATCTCTCTCACAGAAACTTGGATGTTTATTTGTTTTCAAAACTGCTGATGGCTACTTGGGCAATTACTCAATGTGAAATAAGCTGGTTGGTTTGTTTGCTGTGAAGGCATGGAAGAACTTATAAATGATTAGGCACCTCTGGAAAGTTTCTCAGAAGTGAAGGGAAATGACAATCTGCTTGGGGGAGATAATCTCATGGATGTTTTGTGATTCTTTTATACTTACCATTACCTTGGAAGATGATTAAGAAACCCACAAGGAGGGAACATCCTACTTCTCATCTGGCCTACTGAATGAATGGTGCACTCATATTAAGCCCTGCACGGCCTTCTCCATGAATTCATCAATGAGCTCACAGATCATCTCAACTTCATGCTCAAGAGTAAGTGGAGAGAGTATTTGCTCCCTGAGCCACTGTAGTGGACTCCAATTCACTTCATTGTACAAGAAAAGATGGATTAAATTCTTTAGTTGTGAACAGAGAACTTTTTTGTGATGATTCCTGGGGGATTGGTGGGATTTTTTTTTCCTTGTTATTTATTTCTAGTTTGAACATTTTACAGCTTGGGGTGAAGTATAGCTTACTTTTAGTCTTTTCGTATAACTTATTTTACCCTGTTTTCCTAAAAAAAATGAAGCTTCTTAGAAAAAGTAAAATGCTTAGTGAATACTTCTAAATTTGAACTGGTTCTGTATTTAAAGTAGGATTTTGTTTGTTTGTTTGTTAATATTACAGTCATACCAAATTTCTGATTCCATTATGATTTCTGGTTTGATTCAGATTACTGAAGAACACATGAACTTACTGGACTATTCTAACCCTCCATATGATGTTAACAGTTTAAAATTTGATGAGACTCTCTTCATGATCTGTATATCTTCCTTCGTGTTGTAAGCATCTCTTCCATGCATAGAGGCTGTGAATGTGGTGGCGGATCCTATCTGTGCTGGCCACTAAGTGTGCAATCATACCGCTCATGTCTTGTATGCCCATCCCAGTGCTTCTCAGAAAGGATACATAAGCTTTTAGCAACATAAACAGCTATCAGTTTCTGAGATAGCTGGCTATAGATTTTTCTAATCTTCTTTGCTTTCCTTTGATTTGATCTTTCTCTTTATATATTTGGTGACATCTTTAGTTGTATGCACACTGGTGCAAATTTTCATCATCGCATAGAGCATTTTTAATCATCAGTAGCTTTTTGTCCAAGAGTCTACCTTGTTTGATGCTGATATAAGCCACACCTGCATTCATTTGGTTACTGTTTTCATGGAAAATATTAAACACTATGTAATGTAAATATCATATGTAATGACTGTACTTTCTACATTTCTTTTTTTTTTTTCCTTTGGTGCAAGGGACCAAACTCACAACCTCTTGCTTGCCAGGCAGATGCTTGTACCACTGAGTTATATATCTCCAGCCCACTTTCTACATTTCTCATACCATGTTTTAAGCATGTATCTTATAAAACATAGATACACATTTTTTTTCTTGATCACAATCTGTATTTTATTCATGGAAGCAGGAAGAGGTATTTTAGTAAAATATGTAAGTAAATTTATGAAAATGTTTAGGCCCTATTTGGCAGCACGGCTTGGAGTAGGTAGTCAGATTTGTTCAAGGTACTGGCTGGGACATCTTTTCTGTTCTCTGAATGGTACCAAGGATATCAGCAGACATACAAAGTTCTCCAAGATTTTCTTTTGTTTTCTGAGACAGCTGTCACATTATCGGACAGAGCACATGAGGAAGGGGACAGAAGAGGCCTGCCTGGTCAGCCAGGAGAGCCCTGTTCACTTCGGCTCTTTACACAGGATGATTGCCAGGACCACACTGCCCTCATGTCCAGAACACCCTGAAGGGTGTTCCGTCCTTTCTGTGGTCCCCATGCCTGGCAGGAAAGTGGCCACGTGCAGGTTCTCAGCCTTCTGTGTTTTGTTGGGATGTGGGAAAAGGATATCTCTACTTTTGCCATTTATCTAAGGAGCATTTCCTTCTGAAAGATGACAACATTTTTTCCACTGGATTCCAGATTGGAAAATATGATGACATAATTCCAGCTTATTTGATAGCCCATTAATGCTTAGGGCTGATAAAGCTGTCTGTGTAGCCCTCACTATATTATTCACATTGCATTGTACCCGTTTGCCTATTTCTTCCACATGGATAATGCTGCTTCTGGTTTTCTTCTCTGCTTGTGTCCTGGCATGTGGAGGGCATATCATTAGACCATGGTGATATAAAAATGAATAATCTGTGTAATGGTTACTTTTCCAGAGAGTGTGGAGAAGATAGAGAAACTCAAAAATGTGGAAAAAAAGATATTTTCACCTTTAATTGCAAGCCTTTTTAAGGTAGTTTAATACTATTAGGAGGTATGACATTATTTACAGTTTCAATTTTAAAGCAGCATCTTACTGTCTCCAGTTTATAATGTAAATCCTTATTTTTCAATAAAATTCTCAGAAAAAAAAAACTCCCCCTGGCAGCTTTTCTTGATTTTGTTCCTTCTGAGAGGAATTGGGGGTGTGGAGGTGATGACCAGTCAGTCACAGTGGCCTGGTTTATCACATCTGTTAGAACCTAAGCCTGTCTGCGATAGTCAAGTTTCTACAGTTGTTTTACCAAGGATTCTAATTCTTTGGGAACTAGCCCTTACTTCTAAGCAAGAGATGAATATCTAACATATAAGCTGCATTTCAGCAAGATTATAGCATCCTCAACACCACTAGCTCTACACAGTTTTACCCATATTGCCTTGGTTATGAATAAAGGTCAATATCACCTCCAGCAACTTACATGACAAAGTAGAACTTGTGTCTCCAAACAAAACAATCATAGCATTCTCAAAGACCCTGTCTTGATAGACAGGAGAAAGGATGACCAGAAACCAAATGGAAAGAGAAAGTTCTTTCACAAGATTATATCTGATCATTTGGGATGTGCTCAGGATAAAACGTGTAAAATGAATCATTCTAAGCGTCGAGTTAATGGGGTTCTAGTACAGGTGAGGAATTAGTTTTAGTAGGATATATGCTGATATCTCATGTTCATGGTTGAAACAAAAAATAAATCTGGAATGTCCTTGGATGCTCTAAGGCCAAGCACAGGAGGCAGGATGGACATGACTATGCTGGTGATGAAACCCGGGAAAAATCTCTGGATCTTCTTTTCCAGTTTGTTCCTGAGGGTGCTGGAGACATGGGTATTGTTTTGGAGGTCTTTCTCATCTGACACTTCCAAGGGGAAGCAAATTCATTCCTGGATGGGCAGAAAAGGGGGAGTCAATCTTGAGCACTGAGATATTAGGAGAGTTTCACAAAGCAGCAGGACGGTAAAGATGCTGTTAATAGTAGTGGGTGTGTGTATAGCAGGGAAAGTGGTCACGAGAAATTAACATGGTAGAATGGAGGAAGGGTTACTAATTCTTCTTCACAGGGACTAAATTGACATCATTAGGAGGATAACATTTCTTGGCAGGAGTGTTCCAGGACGTAACATGTTAGTACTCCTAATTGTTAAGGCAGTCACTGTGTAGCAATCAGATACGCTGCAAACCTCAAAGTGCTCGCTAGGGAGGGTGGCACTGTTTTCCAACTAAGACTACTGTAGATGTTCAACAATGTGGTCTCTAGACTTGACTTTGCTAGCAAGATACTGTAAGTATCCAGGCGAGTTGTTTTTAGCTATATAAACCCTAGCTCCCTTGTTTGGGAAACTTAAAGGATTGGAAGATCTATATGATTTCTTTCAGCACTTACTGCCATTGAACCTATGAATCTTGTGTAGTCAGTTATCCATAGCCATGAAAAATGCCTAAAATAATTAATTTCTAAAGAAGATGGATTTATTTGGTTCATTATTTTAGAGGGTTCAGTCTATGGTTATTTGACCCTGTTGCTCTAAGCCTTGAGTGACCCAGGATGGTGGGAGTCATGGTGGGAGTGCAGAAGAGGTCTGTTTACTATAGGACCTAAAACAGAGAGAGAAAGGGGCTGGGATTCAAGTGTCCCCACCCACAATGACCCGACTTCCTTTTACCAGGCCTCTTAATGTTCCACCACCTCCAAATGGCAACACAGTCTTTAACACATTAGCCTTTGGAGTGGGGTGAGGATTCTAAATTCAAATGCTAGCACATTTTAAGTAAAAGAAATATGACTGATCTCTCTGGATTCTAAAAAGATACTAAATATAACCCCCTAAAACAGAAGAAAAAAATTAAATCTGAGATCACTAGCCCCAAAACTCAATATAGGCAGGAAGTTTTACATACTATGTTTCTTTCAGAGGATTAGAAGATCTGCCATTTTCCATTTTTAATTTTTCCCTGGAAAAATAGCTTATTTCAATTCATATCGAATGGGAATGGGAAGGATACTCAATAATAGGACAGAGTAAAAAAGTTTCATGATATTAAGCAATTTTGATGAGAAATAATTTATAAGTCATTACTGGTCCCCCGTTATTTCATTTTTAACTTCTTCCCTCTTCCATCTTAGTCTTCCCTCCAAGGGCCAGGCTTTTATCACTGGGATCATTTGTTAGAAGTTCTGCTTTGCTATGTGAGATTGCAAAAAGGATCTGTGTACTCAGGAACATTCTCACCATTTTCAAAGTATCCAATTTTTGTCTCACTTGCTTGGTAGAAACGTGTCCCCTTGGGGTGTTCTTACTCACTTGAGTGCTTTAAGCCTACATTAATACACTTATTTCGACGAGACCTTTAATCAATATTTCATGGGATGCATTGAGGACACCCATTTCATCTCTCTTAGTCTCTGCAGGTGTAGGAGTGAGTGAAAGCACTGGCCCGGGAAGACGGGCATCATTTACACACAAATGAAGATGTTCCTATCGATCATGGACTTGTTGGGATAATAATACTTGTGATGAATCATTTATAGGAAGGGGACAAGACATTTTATGTTTTACAGAATGAAATTTTTGGATCCTTAACTATGTATCAAAGAATGCTTATTTAAAGAGTCAAGGATAACCATCAGAGTGTCCTCCTGGATGGAAAAAGCACTAAGGACAATTAAAAAAAATAAATGTATGGGCCAGGTGGGACCACCAGTGACTAGGATATTTATTTGTAAATTGGGATATTCTGAAGAGATCTTGGAATTTTATCATCTATGGACAAATAAGACTCAAGGAGTGGGAAGGTGGAAGAGGTCTTTGGAGTGACAATTTCTTCTTGGGAATGTTTATAATATGGTGATAAATGGCATGAGATGTGGACACAAGAGGGGCTTAACTCAACTTCTGACTCTAACACTGATTATCTACTTGTATGCACTTTACTTTAGATCCCCCAAATGTCACTCTGTGAGCCGTAAAATGTTTGCTGGATTCCTAGCTAACATACATTGAGCACTTAGTATGTGTAAGGCATTCACCTAAATTCTTAATATGTATCATCTTTTATAATCCTGAAAAATAACCCTCAGTGAGAAAGACTAATGATTACATAGCTGTGTAGAAAGTCTACAAAGGGGACTTCTCTCACTTTTTATTTCTTTTTTAAAACTGTCATATCTGTCTTAGTGTCTTTGTCCTTTCATGTAAACGTTTGAATAAGTTTTATTGTTTTACTAAGACTTTGATAGGAATTACATTAATCTTAAGGGTAAATTTAGAGAAAAATGACATCTCTACTAGGTTGAGTCTTAATTCATGAAAATGGCTTGTCTACATAAATGTTTGACTTCTTTTATCTGTTTTTTGGATTATTTGTCATATAGATCCTATGTTTTGCTAGATTCATATGCAACTATTTTTGGAGTGATTTTAAATTGTATTGCATTTTCAGTTTTCACATAGTTATTTCTACAGAAAATGGTTGATTTTTATTGGTGCATATAAGAAATGCAGAATAATGAGTTTGGTTTTGGTATAATATTGATTCATGCATATAAAGTATTTTGATTATTTTTCATCCCTGTAATACCTGCCTCCTTTTACTCTCCCTTCCTCTGACCCTCTTCCCTGTTTCAAAAAGCCTACCCTCTAGTTTCCTCTAATATCTTCTTTATGTTATTTATTTATTTTTAGATTGCTCATGTAAGAACAAATGCCGTATTTAACTTTCTGACTTGGACTTTTTGCACCTAACATGATGATTACCAGTTGCTCATTTCCCACAAATGACATATAACATGATTTTTTTCCTTTTTATAGCTGAATAATCCTCATTGTGTATATGTACACATTTACTTAGTCCATTCATCTGTTGATGGGTATCTAGGCTGTTCTCATAGCTTAGCTATTGTGAACTGTACCACTACAAACATGGATGTGCATGTATCTCTATAGTATGCTCTTTTTAATTCTTTTAGGAATATACCAAGGATTGGTATAGCTGGATCAAAGGGCATACATAGTTTTAGTTTTTTGAGTAATTTCCATTCATAGTGGTTTTATAGTTTACACTCCCACCAAAAGTACAGAAGTGTTCCTTTTCACCCACATTCTCATCTGCTTTCCTTGGTTTTTCTATTCTTAATGATATCCATTCCTATTGGGTGAGATGAAATCTTAATGTAATTTTTATTTGCATTTTCCTGCTGGCTAAAGATGTTGAACTTTTTAAAATACATACTTACCACTTTTACTTCTTCTTTTGTGAATTCTCTGTTCAATTCGGTTTTCCATTTATTGATTGAGTTATTTATTCTTTCGGTGTTCTGTTTTGTGTGTGTGTGTGTTCTTTATGAAGAATAACTAGCAAAGGCTTTCTCCCATTTTGTAGGCTGTCACTTTACTCTTTTGTTTCCTTTGCTGTGCAGAATCTTTTATTTATTTTTTATTTTTATTTTTATTTTTTTTTTGTGGCACTAGGGATCGAACTCACAACCTTGCACCTGCCAGACAGGCACTTAAACCACTGAGTCAAACTCCCGGCCCAGTTTTTTGAGGTAGGGTCGCACTATGTAGCTCAGGCTGGCCTTGTGCTTGAGTTGTAGCCCAAGCTGGCCTTGAACTCACAAAGCTCCTCCTACCTCAGCCTCCTGAGTGCTGGGATTAAAGGTGTGCGCCCCAACGCCCGGCTCAGAATCTTTTAAATATGACGGAATCCCATTTATTGATTCTTGCTATTATTTCCTGCTTTGTTAGGGTCATATTTAGGAAGTCTTTCCCTGTGACTCTAGCTAAGTGTTTTCTCCCACTTTGAGTTTTGTATCAAACTCTGATTGATTTGGATCTGATTTTAGTACAGAGTGAGAGATAAGGATCTAGCTTCAATCTTCTTCATGTGAATATCCAGTTTCTCCACAACATTTGTTGCAGAGGCTGTCTTTTCTCCACAGCATGTTTTTAGCCCCTTTGTCAAAAGCAGATGGCTGTAGGTGAATGGGTTTAACTGTATATCCTCTATTCAGTTCTGTTTGTCTACTTGTCTATTTTTGTGCCAGTACCATGTTGTTTTTGTTACTATGTATGGTTTTGCAGCACAATGTGAGATCTGGTATTGTGATGTTTCCATTATTGCTCACTTCGCTCAGGATTTCTTTGGTTATACTGGATCTTTTGTGGTTTCATGTGAATTTTAGGATTGTTCTTTGTGAAGAATGCAATTGGTATTTTGATGAGGATTGCACTGAATCTGTAGATTACTATTGGAAATATGGTCCTTTTGACAATACTGATTTGGCCAGTTCATGAACCAGGGAGGTCTTTCCATTTTCTAACATCTTTTTCAATTTTGTCAGTGTTCTGTTATTTTCATTACAGAGATCTTTAACCTTCTTGGTTAGGCTGATTTCTAGTTTTTTTTTTTTATGGCATGTACATAGTACATAACAAAGTACATAAACTACTCCTGACAGGTAGTTTGAACATATACATAGCACATCATAGTTCTTTTTTCATCTACTTCTCCACACTTCCCTTTTCCTTCTCTTCATTTCTTGATCCCCTTCCCATTTGCAAAAGGTTCATCTCTTTGTTTCCTATTATCTATCTTTTATTTTGTTCTTTAAATTATTTACATTTCTAGAGGTTTTTTAAAAAGCTATCATGAATGCAATAGTTTCTCTGATTTCTTTCTTGGTAGATTAACTCTGGTTCGTTGCTCTTGAATTCTGCAACTTTACTGAACTTATTCTAGGATTTTTTTGATCAGTAAATACTCAGGATTTTCTATGTAGAGAATAAAGGGACTTCTTAACTTATTTTGGGATTACATCTGGATAAAACCATCATCAGCTGAAAATATCAAACATAAAAATATACCTCACCTATTTAACACTGTAGCTTAGCCTCATGTATTTTAAACTTGCTTAGGATGCTTATATTAACCTACCATTGAGTAAAATTATCTAACAAAGAGTATTTTATCATAAAGCATCAAATATATCATGTATACTCTTTAATATGGCATACAGTGCAGCATGAGTGCTTTGCCTTCATGTACTCATGAGAGTTGTGCTCACCACCAATGCTTCACATATGAGGATGACATCACATTCCAGTGGCCTGGAAAAAGATCCAAGTTCAAAGTACAGTTTCTACTGCATACACACAACCTTCTCATCTGCATTAAGGTGAAAAATCCTAAGTAGAGCCATTAGAAGTTGAGAAGTATCGGTATGTACTCCTGTTCAATTTCTATGTCTTCTTCCTTTTACTTACCTTATCATGCTGGCTAAGGCTTCCAGGATTGTGTTGAATAGAAGAGATGAAAGTTGATGCGTTGTAAATATCTTTAAGTTGTCTGTATATTATAATGTTTTGACTTTCTGAAAAACAAACAAACAACTAAACATCTTTCTGGTTGGGAAGAGACTTTTTTCCATGGTGTAGCAAATCAAATTCTATAAGAGTGAAGGACCTCGTCAGGAGCTTGACTTGACAAGCAAGCTAAGTGGGACACAGCCATGTCTTCTCCATCTGTCCCTTACACCCTAGGAGGCGGTATTTCTGTCTTCATCATCTGAACACCAGGGGCCTGCAGCAAAGGACTATGCCCCGAGTGTAAAGCCTTCCTACATTTGCTGGTCCTGAGTGATTCACCCTGCCCAGTCTTCCCTTTCTCATGGAAAGCTCAATAAAACTCATGACTCAAGTCTACCCTCCTGTTTGTCTTGTTTCTTCCCCATCCCAGTACCCCTCCCACGTGGCCCTGCCTTCTATCTCTAGGACCTGTGAGAAGAAACTGTATTTTTCTGTGTCTCTTCTCTGTGTCCCCTTGTGGCCATGAATGACTGATCATTTTGTTACAAGATAGCCATCGTCTTTTTGTCTCTGGTATTTGGGAGAAAACATTCAGGTTTTCACCATTAATTCACTTGTGGAATTTTTGTAGTCGCTCTTTATCAAATTAATGAAATTTTCCATTTCAGGTTTGCTAAGAGGTTTTTTTAAAATCACAAATGAATGTTGAATTACATCTTGCAGTTGTTTGCATTTGTTGATATGAGCATATATATCATTTTGTTTAGTCTGTTTATATAGTGAATCATGCTGATTCATTTTCAAGTATTGAGCAACTCCTCAATTTCTAGGAAGGACGACTTGACCTTGCTAGTAGTGTGCTTCTGTGATTTCATTCGTCAAAGGAGATGCCTTCCTTTCCTACTTCCCGTGCTGCATGGAGCAGTGTGCAATCTACTTTTCTCTCTTGTCAAACTGAAAACCTTCCTACCCACCTCCCTGCACAGGATTGGTCACTGCTGGAAGAGTCCTCCAGACTTTGTCCAGGAGGTAAACAGCATGGCCCATCCACACACGCAGATGTGGTGGGACTACAGAGCTGGCTTCCCTGCAGGTATTGCTTCCTCAATCTTCTGACCACAGTCCCATGTTGCATTCTCCAACTCTAAATTCTTGGAATAAACAACTCTCTTCTCTGTAACATCCCTACACCTCTGCCTTATTTTGTGTTGCAGTTTATTCTACTCTGGTTTCTCTAGGTTGTTTTGTTTAAGGGTATTTGTATTGGTGTGGTTTTGATGTAATGTTTGAAGAGGGCAATAACATGGCCCAGTTGAGACCCTTCACATAATTCTACTTCTAATGCCTCAAAATTGAAGATGGATATCACAGTGCAGAAATGCAACAAATCTACCAACTCATGACCTCAGAGTCATGGCCAAATCTAGTGTCTGCACTCTGCTTTGCTGGTGTCCTGAGAAATGCTTCACAGGTTTTTGCATCAGAATCAAAGCCACCACATCATTGTGGAGACACTGCCTCTGATTTTTACCTCTGATTTCATCTTAGAATTTTTCTCAAGATTAATTTTAAGAATTGATCTAATAATACCTAGCTCCATGGCCCTGAGATCTTGCACCTAGACCACAGCCCACAGCCTACCTTCTTCAGGACCAGATGGCCCTTTCAGGGCTAGAGTCATGCACACGGAGGGAGCTCAGTGGTAGTATAAGATGGTGTGGTAGGGTGCTGGGTGGTTTCCATGTTTTTGTTGTTGTTCTTGTTTTCTATCTTCAGTGGTCTTCCATTAAGGGAAAGTTGGAAACATTGATCAAAGTCACTCAGCTGAACCTTCCACATGGTTGGTCCTCACTGGTTCTCCTTGCTGATGGGAGGCCTTTACATGTGTGTCTTCATGGTTCAACATTAATACTCAAGAGCAGTACCAGGGAGCTCAGTCATTGAACAAGGCCCCAGGGCATGGAAGACTCACTTCAGTCTTCACTGTGTAAACAAGGAAGAACTTCAGCATATTCCCATGGTGGCTGAGACCCAGGGAAGCCCTCTGGGATCCAACTGTTGCTTTATACTCACATCACAGGTTCCTAGAGACATACACACACACACATACACACACACGCACACACACACAGCCCTTCTTCACTTTCCACATGTGGCTTCCGGCCCTCTTGCTCCTTCTTGGTAACCCTAGGAGTTCATTCGAGCAGATGTATGAAATAGGACCAGACTGCATGACAAGAAACAAGCGTGATCACCCTGGGGGAAGCCCATGGTGGGTTCTTCCTTGAGTCCAGGACATCTGTTCTAAAAGTCCACATTGTCCCCCACCCTAGGGCTAGAGATGATTCCCAAGCTCCTTTGGATGGCTGCTTTCCTTCCAGAGTAGCTTGGGATCAGCCTGTGGCTGTGGGAGCAGATAAGGCATGAGCTCAGAGAGGTCTTTTATCAGCTGCTTGTGTTCACAGAGGCCAGTTGATCCTCAAGGAGCTCATAGAGATTTAAAGCACTGATGTGACAGAGACCCTTTGATCCCCACAGTCCAGTCGTCTCCCTGAAGCCAATGTTTACATAAACTTGAAAAAAACCTGCTGCTACTGTTCATCGCCCTCGTTTTTCAGCCTTGATGGCAATTACATTCCAAGGGCTGGGGCAGATTTGGCCTCCCCTTCAAGTCTGAGGTTGGAGTCCAGAGCTGAGGCACTGGAGAGAATGTGGTAGGAAACTGGGAAACTGCTACTCAATGGGGCTTTGAAATCTGTCCCTGGAAAGCTTTGGTTTATTTCTTCTTTATTTATTATTATTGTCTATGAAAAATTCGGGCTTAAAAGGCTTGAGGTTTTTGTTTTAGTGTATCAAAATGTATCAAAAGGAGAAAAGGAAGAAGGGAAAAGATTATGCATATATATATGAATATATATATACTATATATAAGATAAATAACTATACTACTAATCTGTTAGTTCATCTGAAAGAACAGTTTGTGCTTCCATTGTTTATTTGATTATTCTTTTCATGCCTATATCTTGTTATCTGAACAACTACTTTGAAGATAACAATATGCAATATATTAACCAGTGTTAATCTCCTATTATTTTGTTTTGAAATTCTGTATCATCATTTTTATGCTTTTTTTAAAAAAAGTTTGAATGTAATCAATATTCCCAAGCCTGCAGTAAAACTTCCTCAACCCACTCAGTGACACTGGGTTCTTCTCCCTAAACTTCCTGCTTCCCCCACTGTTTCTTGCCTTGCTTGCCTCTCAGACTCAGACCCCATCTTCTCTCTGGTCACTCTCTCCAATGGCCATGATGGGGCTGTGGAGAGAGACCTGTCCTATCTGATCAGAATCCCAAATCAAGACTACAGAATGAACCACTAAGACTTGAGGTTGTTTCCAAAAGGTCAAGGACATGTGCTTGCCCTTTGATAGCTTTAAGTGCCTCTTATATCCTCCCCTCTACTTCTAGGGGCTGAGTTGTCCGTACCATCCTCTCTTCTTCTGCAGTCTGTATTTTATCTTATGTCTTATGTACTAGGCAGTTTTCCGATTGCTGGACACAATACCGACACCCACAATTTAAAGAAAGAGATGTTTAATTAGGTTGACAGTTCAGGGGATTCAGTTCATGGTCTGTTGGCTCCAAGTCAGGAACATCATGGTGGAAGGGTATAGTGAAGGAAAGCTGCTCACCCCATAGGAACCAGGAAATAGAGAGAGAAGGGAGAGAGTAGAGGTAGACACAGTATACCTTCCAAAGGCGCATCCCCAGTGACACACCTCTTCCAAACAGACCCTGCTGCCTAACAGCACATTTATGTGTGGAACTTATCAAGGAGCAGTCCTCTAATGTGTACAATACAGTGACTCCATGATCCAGTCACTTACCCACACAGGAACACATGAAACTTTTGGGGGACATTCTAGATCTGAACAATTATACCTGGCTTCCTGTAAGACCAAAAAGAAACAAAAGACTTTGCAAGGGGATAGAGTTGTAGGAATACAATTGTGTTTATCTCTTCATTTCCTTTCCCTCATCAGGCCCAAAAGAATGGAGCTGGTGGGGGCACTGCAGTAGATCAGATCCTGAGTCTTGAGCACCACAGCGACTTTGGGGCAACTCCCCCATTTGTTTGGCACCTTAGAATCTCAGGACCCCATCCTTGGCATAGCATGGCATGGTACCTTGGCGAGCCCTGCATCCAGGCTCATCACTGGTTGGTGCTGAGGGCTGTGGGCACAATCATTCAGATGAAAGCAACTTGGGTCCTATTTCTGGAACCCAAAGCAAGGATCTTGGAGGAGACTTTCTGTCCTTTCAAAGCCCAGCCTCTGCCCAACTTCTCTTCCCTCTGCCTAGCAGAGCCAGCTTTCAACAGCACAGGGTTTTAAGAAGTCTTATCTCATTCTTCTTTCCAAGAGCTGGCCCAGGGCAGAGCACTTGGCTTTTCTCAACACCTATCCTTCTTGGATGGGTATATGAATACCATATGATGTGGTATCAGAGTCCGAGATTTTTCAACTTGCCCATCTTAAATGGAACTGCAGGGACAGGTGCAAGTTTTGTGGCACTGTGAGGCTTGTACATATTAAGGATTCTCTTTGGAAAAAAAAAACTATGAAAACAAAATTAGGTGTTTAGCATCCTGTCAGGCATGTTCCCAAAATGTCAATGAATATTTCAGAACTACCAGTCTAAGTGTGACAAAGCAGAAGATGGAGCATAAATAAATAGTCTTGTCATTTGGGTTAAATTGTGTCTTCCTTTAGCAACTTAAGCAAGCAAACAACACATGACCAACTAAGCCTATTATTAGAGACTCACCAAGGTCCACGAAAGGGTCTCTGTAAATGCAGAGACACTGAAGTTCCTGTTCCCCTAGCCTTTAGAAATAGTCTCCTCTCCTACCAATGCATATACATCCTTCCCTCCCCCAAGTCACACTAGGTTATATTTCTAGAGAGGCTTTCCAAATGATCTTTGCACAATGTACAATATGTGTCAACAGCCTGCAAATGTTCAGCCTACATTTCAGGAATTCTACTTTTTGAAGTAGTGAAGACCCCCGAGATGAATAAAACTCATGGAGCACCCAAAGAATTTGAAATGGAGCATTTATTGCCTGGCCAGGCGACGCAGTCTCACTTAAAGCCAATCCGAGACTGCGTGCGTCTCAGTGGCCTTGAGGGGCTTATAAAACATTAGAACAAAGAGAGGAGGAGTTTTGCTAGCGTGGGTACAAAAGTAGATTACAGTGGTTAGTATTTTAAAGATCTCTTGCATCCATTGGAGGAGTTGTCTTTGGGAGGGTCTAAAGCCGGATGGTGGTGGTCGTTCCCTAATACGGATAACAAAGGTTACAGAAAGGCACGTTTTACACATTTTTTTTGCATGGAGCAGGGTGAGTGTTTATCTTTTGACCCCGCTTTTCGGTAAGCAACCTAAAAGTTGTAACTGCTTGTTTCTTAGATTACTGGGGGAAGGGGGATTTTACAGAAAAACAGAAACCTTAGCGAATCAAGGGGGGGCAATGGTTAAGGGGGGTTTCTAGTCTAAGATGGCGCATACAAAACAGCAAAACGGCACTTTGGTCAAATCACAGGCTACAGGTTATAACACTTTTGGCAATCCAGAAAAATATATAAATCATGGAAGATCTTTATGCATAAAGATGTTTATTACAGCACTGTTTATAATGGCTAAAATTTGGATAAACTTTAGTCACTAACAACATGAGAATGGCTAAGTAAAATAGGACAATTCACCCTGTGATACATTGCACCATTAATGTTAATGATTTTTTAAAGAAGCTATGCATCACTATCTCATTTTTTAATACACAAAAGTCTTATAGTCATCTGGGAAATGTTAATTAGAAAGTAGCAGGACCAGGGATATAGCTCAGTGTCTTAAGTGTTGGCTTAAGTGTCTGCCTGGAAAGCACAAGGTCCTGAGTTTGATTTCTGGTACAAAAAAAAAAAAGTAGCAGCATGTACAGTGATTTAAAAAGCCAATTATCAACACAGTCACTGATCCCCTGGCTGTTGGAAAGTATTCTTGCACATACTTCCTTAAGAGAAAAAGATGGCTCTGAATTCCTGGGACCCTGGGACCACCACACTAGATACAAATCTCATATAAAGTAGCACCCAATTTTTGCCTTTTTAAAAGATAATTCTCCAAGTTGCTGCAACTGCAAAAATATCAATACTTTTATTTACTGCTATGGGAGAATAATATGGTGATACAACTTTTTGACAATAGTAACCAAAAGTCTTAAATGTATTCATATCCTTTGATGCACTGGTCACAATTCTCACCACCTACCCTCAGAAATTACCAAAAGTACACAAAGATGCTTTCTTGGTTACTTTTCTCTTGTTGCTGAGACAAAATATCTGAAGCCCAAAATTAAAAGAGGAAAGGTTTATTTAGCTCACAGTTTGTAGAGGTTTCAGTCCATACTCAGCTGGGTTCAAGGCAAGGTGGCACATGGCAGAGGAGCAACAATGCATGGTGGCAGAAAACAGCAAAAGCAACAAGAGCAAAAATGAAGGAGAAAGGAGAGAAGACTCTTTCTGACCCTTTTATTGTATGTAGGCCACACCTTCTCTAGAGGGGTGTACCACTCACACCCATAATCCCAGCATTGAACCATTAATTAATCACAAATTCTAGAAGACTGACCCCATTACTGTATTAGGCTTTGGGGGGACATCTTAACACAAATGATAACATTCTTCCGAACTGCCCTCTCAAAGACTCATGCACATCCCTTATGCAAAAGACATTTAGTCCATCTACAAGAGTTGTCAAAGTACTAACAGTTTCAGCATTGCTGAAAAGTCCAAGTCCCAAGTCTCCTCTGAGATCTGAGGCAAACTCTTAGCTATGAGCCCTTGTATAAATGAAAAGTTAAACACTTCCAACACTCAGCAGCACCAGATAAACATTACCATTCCAAAAGGTACAAACAGGGGGATACAGAGGACTGGAACAAAAGTAAGTCTAAAATCCAGCAGGGCAAGCATTAAATCCTGTGGTTCCATGTGCAGCATCTGACGCAACCTGGTTGTGAGCTCCAAAGGGCTTGAGTGACTCACCTCCATGTCTCTTCTGGTGGTCGTAGCTCCCACAACTTCTCTCTTGGGCTGGCTTTGCTCCCTCCTTGCAGATCTCCTTAGGCAATCCACACTCCTGGCTTTTCCAAACTTCTGGGGTCTCCACTGCACCTCTAACTTCTCCTTCACAGCTTCACCATTCTTAGTCTCAGGCAAAGTCTCTGGACAGAAGCAAAGTACAGAAAAACTTTTTGCCAACCCACAACATACATCATCGGGAGTCCAGCACCCAATGCAGTCCTTTCCAGCAGAAACCTCCCAAGTCTGGTCTTTTTTTTTTTTTTCAGCACCGGGAATTGAACTCACAACCTCACACCTGGTAGACAGGTGCTTAAGCCACTGAACCAAACTCCCGGCCCTGGTTTTTTGAGGCAGAGTTGCACTGTGTAGCTCAGGCCGGCCTTGCACTCATGTTGTAGCCCAAGCTGGCCTCGAACTCACAACGCTCCTCCTACCTCAGCCTCCCGAGTGCTAGGATTAAAGGCATGCACCACCATGCCCGGCTCCAAACCTGGTCTTACTGGCAGGATTTCGTTCAGCCTTCTGGTCTTATGAGCTCTTACCAGAATCTCTCATACAGAACAGTCTAAGGTGTTCCAGCACTACTCTTTCAGGTGACATCTCTGAACCTTTCTAAGCTCTTCCCACAAGCCATTCCCAATGACCCTTGAACCACATGGTCAGGTACGGTCATGTCAATGACCCCACTTCTACTACCAAATTCTGTGTTGGTTATTTTTCTCTCATTGCTGGGGCAAAATACCCGACACTCAAAATGAAAGAAGGAAAGGTTTATTTAGCTCACAGTTTGTAGAGGTTTCAGTCCATAATCAGCTGGCTGCAAGGCAGGATGGCATTGCAAAAGGGCAACCTTTCAGGTGGCAGAAGACAGCAAAAACAGCAAGAGCAAAAGGGGGTAGAGCAAGCCTCTTTTCCTCCCTTATAGTGCAAGCAGGTTACCCCGCCCAGGATGGGTAGCACTCACACCATCTCCCTGCCTTCCTCTTGCACAGGATGAGGATGCTTACAAAGTGAGAACCCTGGCTCCCTACTGAGTTGCTTAGTTAAACTTCTAAACTACTCAATGTGACACAATGTATCAACAATTACACTACCTTTAATTTAAAAATCAACAATACCAAACACTGGCAAGAATGCAAAGTAACAGAAGGAAGTCACACTCAATGCTGTTGGAATACAAAGTGGTACCATTCTTTGGAATGCAATTTGGCAGTTTTTTTATGAAACTAAACATACACTTACCAAATGAGTCAGCAACTGCTTTCTGAACTGCTTACCCTACAGAAATGAAAGCTCTATTCACATGGAAACCTAATCATGAGTGTATGTAACGGCTCTGTTCCTAACAGAGAACAGGAAACAGTCCAAATGGTCTTCAGCATATGGATGACTGAGGAAAGTGGGCATCTGTAAACCTGAACATTTCTCATCAATGAAAGGGAATGAAATATGGATGAATACTCCCAGAAACTTAGATAAAACCCAAAGGAATAATGGTGAGTAAAAGAAACAAGCCTCAGAACATTCCATACTGGATGAATGCCTTTATATGTCATCCTGGACAACACAAAACTATAGGAATGGAGGGAATGATAATTACTGACTTGAGGATGGGAGGCTCACAAAGGGTCAGCATGAGGAAATATTTTGAGATGACATAACTGTTCTGTATCCTGATTGTCATGATAGTGATGGCGGTGTGTTATGATTAAGAGAATTTAAGAAAAAGAAGTAGTTAGTTCTATAGTATTATTGCATTTTTAATGTTAAGACTAAAGTACTAGCAGGTGCTATGCAAATACATTAAAAAAATAAAATGTGTGTATCAACATCTAAATTTAGCCTGGAATGTAAGGCTATTTCACTGTTAGAATATCTCTAAATGTAATCTATGACTTCAATGAAAAAGTGGAAAATATTGAACATGTATATAGTAAAGCTGAAAACTCATTCCTAATAAAATTAGTAAACTTCCTAAAAGTGGTAAAATAAATCTACTTGAAGTCAATAACAACCATTAATTGATTCACTGGCTGATTGATTGACTGTGGTACTGGAGATTGAGCCTAGGATTTTACACTGAGCTATATCGTCAGTTTTTTGTTTTGTTTTGTTTTGTTTTGTTTTTGGGACAGGGTCTTGCTAAATCACTAAATTGCTTGAGTTGGGTTTGAACTTGGGATCCTCCTTGCCTCAGCGTCCCAAAGTGATGGGATTAAAAGCATGGAGCACTATACCCAGTTAGCAAACATTTATATAAAAATGATTAAGAGTTGTGTCTCTCTAAGTTAGAAACAAGATAATAGTGCTCATATTATCACCATAGTCAGCGTTACAACCTTCCACAGTTAGGTTCAAACTGCTTACTAAGGTTCAGTATCTATGAAGGGAAGGGTAGCAGGGTTGTCCAAAAACAAAAACAAAAAATGTAAAGCTGTAATACAATCCTCCAAAGCCTTAGCTAACCT
Organism: Dasyprocta punctata; assembly: GCA_004363535.1. NCBI lineage: Eukaryota > Metazoa > Chordata > Mammalia > Rodentia > Dasyproctidae > Dasyprocta > Dasyprocta punctata. Next base: position 21,031 of record RJWM01019106.1, on the reverse strand, counting down.
AGTAGGTCTGCAGCAAGTACTGTACAGGGAATGCCCCACAGGTGGAAAGACCTGGCCTTCCTACCCACTCTGCTTCTTACTCATCATGGGCTGTGCAGAAGGGTTTTCTCTTGGAGAGCTCATTTCCTGCCACTGAGGCCAGACTTGGAAAATCAGTCAGCTGGAGATTGCTAACTATGCCCTGTGGCTACACAATGTATTCTTCCTTGGAAGGGGTCTGGGTGGTGTGCTTCAGAGTCTGTAGCACGACACGTTACACTGTTTCAGTAAAGGAACACAGACAATAAGCACTGAGGTCTTGTTGCCCAAAATGCAAAGTGGAGGATATCGTGTAGGTACTTATATACCATCTCGACTTGGGGAAATGATTCTTAATGGTCGCATTAGAAGAGCTGACCCACGTTTTACCATCCCCTGCTCTAAAGCATAGCCAATGCAATGGGAGAAGGCAATAATAATCAGAGAAATTTAAAACAGGAAGAACAATTATTATTTCTGATGACATGAGTGTCTTTCAGGAAAACTCAAGGAAATGACTATTCAACTATTAGCATTCAAAAATGTGAATAATAATAAAATGCTCACAAATTTATTGAGCATTACTGAACACAAACCTGAATCAAGTTAAAGCTAGGGATTCTCAGATTTTAAAGCACATCTTCTGGGAGGATTTTTAAATACAGGTTCTGTGGTTCCCATACCATATTTCTTAAATCAGAAGTTCTGCATTTGGGATCTGGGAATCTGTACTAAAAACAAACAAACAAACAAGCAAACAACAACAAAAACCCAACCCGACCCAAATCAAACAAACAAACCAAAAACCAAGAAGCTCCCAGTTGATCTTAGCAGCAGTGATCCACGGACCTTAGCTGAAGAAGTTCTGTTTTCATTTTCTGAGTTCATGTTTTTTAACCTTTGAGACTTTTACATACTTGTGAGAATTATATGAAAGCTATAGAGCCCCTACCACTACTATTCATCTATTTATCAAGAAATGGAGTGGGCGGGGGAAGCCTCTGACTGTAATGGAATCCTTAAAGGTTGGGTGTTACCATGGTCTCACTTGAATGGGAGCTTAGAATAAAGTAAAATGTTGAGTTACATTTGCTCAAATTAGAAGATGGGTTAGGGGCAGTGGGCTGTAACAGAGAATTCATTCATGGGGTCAGAGTTGAAGTCTTTGTGTGTATACAATTTGGGTCTTCAAGGCTAGCTTTCTCCACCTTGTCTTCTCAACATCTTCCATGCTATCATCCACCATTACACTCTCTCTGTCCCATCTTGAGCCTCATAATTATCTCCCTAAGATTATTCACATTTTAAATGGAACTTCTGGAGGAAAGTTATGAACTACTGGAAAAGATAAAATTCTAATGATAGAATTTAGGAAGGATCAGTGGGGTCAAAGAAAGGATAAGGAAGTAAGAATCATTTCTTGTTGATTTTTAATTTCTGACATGCAGTTGGCTCATATTCTCTTTGGTCTACCCATCTTCAAGACCATGTATGATCTAGTTTGTGAGTTTTTCCCTGTGAATGTAAATGCACACCTGCAACTGTGTGATCCAGCTTATGCATATTGACTTTGAATAAGATAGTATATGTAGAGCATAAAGTGTAATCGGAAGCACACTGTACATACTCAATATATATTAGGTGTTAGCATTATTGATGCCAGTGATAGAACTGAACAGTAGTTCTGCAGCCCAAATTCAGATGTATATCATATTCTTGGTGGTCATTCAGTATTGATGAAAATAGGTACTCTGGTCCTGGGAATACCAGGTTTATACTCCTAGAAAATCATAGGCTAGAAGAGGAGATGGCCAATAAACAAATAGGAACTGGGCAATGCTAAATGTTCTATTGGAAGCTCATTCTATGGACAGAGATGACCCCGAGAAAGGAGGGGCCACTCAGTCAATAAAGAGCCATAGGGAAAATTTCTCATGAATAAAAATAGAACTCATTGACTAATGTGACACATAACTAAATTTATTTGTCAAATGAGTAATACAATAATTTATTACTTTCAAGGAGCAAAGAGGTAAAGATTAAGTTTAGATTATATGATCAAGGAAGACTTTACCAAAACACACAACATGCAGTGTTTCCCAAACTTTTTTATGTTATAAAGTCCTAACACTTCAAATGAAATGGAGGAGTCTACATTAGTTTGACAATTTTGGGTTTTGCCAAATAAGGATGCATAAAAAAAAAAGCAATGATATACCAATTTCCACTACTATGTATTGAAAAGAAAATACATTTCAGCAATCCAAGTATAATTTTAGAATAAAAGAGAGTTCAATAAATTGACTAAATTTAACTTTGTGAAGAATTTATATTTTTCTCATTTGTCCACAGGTTGAGGAAGAGAAGACCTCCCTATGGCCTGGTTGAGGCTTCAACTGGACACCTGGGAAGACTGCTCAAGAGACAACAAAGAGGGACAAGATGGGGCTCTGGGTACCAGCACTCCTGCCCTCCTGACACCTGTGTGATCTTGGACCTGACACTGAGGCCTACCTTGGTGTCAGTGCATTTATCTTTTCCCGTGGCTGCTTTTTGAATATGTGGAGAAGATCGGAAGTGATTATAAGGGAAGTTGTTTTATCCACTACTCTTCTAATGCGGTGGATTACTGTAATGGTTGATTGATTGCATCAGCTTGAGACGTTTAGAAGCTTAACTAAATCGGCTCAGGAATTGTACACCCTGGGGTGTAGACAACCTACCCTAGGCCAGCTCCTCTGGATGGAATAAAGGGGAAATGAGGAAGGACAGATGTGCTCAGAGGAGCTCCAGTCTTTGCCTTCAGTTTGGACATCATCTCCTGGCTTCCAGAGCAGACTCTTTGGCTTCTGGTGCGGATCTTTCAGCCTTCCAGGATAGATTCTTTGGCTTCCATTATAGACTCTTCAGCCTTCCTTCGCAGAACCATTGGTCTCTTGATTCCGACTTGCACAGGACACTACAGTGGGCTCCAGATCTTGGACTGACTCCTTCAGTCTCCAGTATGCAGACACCCTCTGCATGCTTCCTCATCCAAATCTGTACCTGACCATCGTAAGCCAATCTTGCAATTTCTTACACATTTTTGTATCTTGTATTTCATCTGTTTTTCTAGTAAAACACTGACTGATACAATTGCAAAGAGGTAGACCCAGGTTGAGTTTGAGTAGATAACTTAGATAGGGACAAACAAATAGGTTGGAGGTGGTTTCAGCCTGAGACTCCTGACCTCAAGGACACATTCGGCTTCCAGGGGAAGAAGAAGTGCCCGGCACAACCAGAAGTCTTTACTGGGGATAAAAAGTTAGAGGAAAGAATTTGAACTTCATCCTAAAAATAATGAGAACCATTTAAGTGATGGGAAATTTGAGGAAAGAAAAATGACAAAAGGAAGTTTTCATGTCAATGTAATGTCTTTTTAAATGAATAAAGAAACATTTGGATTTTTTTTATGATGATTACTGGAGACTAGGTTCACCTAATCTCACAGCTGACTGAACACTCCCCTCTGACCTCTCCTCCTCCTTGGGGAACAACCCAAGGTTAATGGAAGCTTTTGTCTCTATCTCTGCCTCTGACAGCTGAGAGATTAGCAGGGGTTTGACTAATTAGTATTTAACTGTTCGCTAAGGTTCCCATGGGTTTGTCAATCACAATCTAGTTTAAAATGGATTTGAAGTTTTCAAAATCTGGAAAAAAAGGATGCTGTGTCAGAATTGATTCGATTTCTTGAAAGAATTAAAGCAAGAATCAAATCTACCTTCATGGTCCTTTCAGTCACATTCCACAACAAAACCAGATGCTGAATTGGAAATACACCACCACCACTGTGCTCTTTAGAAGCAGAGGCTGTGGCATGAGAGTTAAGAGTGAACTGAAGGATCTCCGTGGAAACCTGAGTTCTTAAGGCTGCCCGTTTAAAGTAGCCCCCTGGAGACACAGTCCTCATACCTGTCCCATGTGACTGAGGAGGTAGACAAAAAGATAAGCTTTAATACAGTTAGTCCCTGACACTTACTAAAGGTATTGTTCAGCTTGATTGCCAGTTTCCTTTGTTTGCTAAAAGGTATTATTCAGCTTGATTGCCTTTTTTTTTTTTTTTAATCACTCAGGCAATGCTTGCTTGTTTGCTTGCTTGCTTATTTATTGTGTATATGGCAGGCAGGGATTTTGCCCCTTCAGAAGACAACGTTGTAGAGGGGAGACAGGTATGCAAACCATTACGTTGCAATGCTGCCTCTTCATCAAGCAGAGCATTAGCAATTGGAGCTCAGAAGAAGGTTGTGTCTTGAGACAGCTATTCAGGAATATGCAAAGAGAGAGGTAGCACTTGATCTGGGTTCTGAAAGATAAGCAGGGGTTTCCCAGAGGAAAAGTAGGGGCAGAAAATTCTAGGCTAAAGGAAGAACACTTCCAAAGTCATGAAACCCAACATGAGGCATAGTTACATCATGGATAATTTACGACCTATGTCTAGGAATTTAGATTTTTTATTCACTTAGAGCATTATGTATTAAATGATTTTAAGTTAGCTACCTGAACTTTCTGAAACTTAGATCTTCATCAACTAAATATCAAACGTCAGAGCATCTCACATAGAGGAGGTGCTTAAATCATATTGAGCCAGGAGATTAGGGTATGGCAAAGAGGTTGGACAAGTGGATGGGACCTGTCAATTACAGAGATCCAGGACATGCACAAAAACAGGTCCAAGCCCTGCCCTTGACACCAACCAGGAAATGCTACCTTCAGTTCTTCTTGCAAGAGATCAAGCAGGGTTTTGATAGGATGGCCTAGATCTGACCTCAGCCTGAGAAGTGGGGAATATAAAAGACAGCAGCCATTAAGCCCTTCAGCCCTGGGCCCTCACTCTTCAGTGGTCCACTCTTACTTTGTAGAGCAGATTTCTTTTCCTGCCTTTAATAAATGTAAAACTTCACTACCTTTTTCAATTTCCTTGACCAATTCTTCATTCAGGACAGCAAAGGTTTAGAAAGAATCTCTAAAAGGAGTCCCCAGCACTCCAAACCCTAATGACATTATTGTATATAAAAGTAGTTAAGCAAATAGGTGTTTAGTAGAAGAGTCCAGAGGCAGGAGTCCAGAGCTGATATGGATGATACAACCTTCAAGGACCCAGTGTCTACTATTACAGAATATGGATTCTATCTCCAGGATATCCTCATATGTAAGCTGCTTACTAGAGCTGTATTTGTGCTCTGAGCAGCAAGAAGAAGAGAAGAGAGAGTTTTCTGGCTGTACCTGCTTATAGCCTCAGTCTTGCACAACTTTGTGCTTTGTCCTTCCAGCCTTCACATGGTAGAACTTTACTGTAGGAAGCCCAGGATGTGGGACCTTTTAGGGAATTGCATTCCCCTACTAAAACAAACCAAGGTTTGCTACTAAGCAAGAAGTGGAAAATGGGCATTGGGTGATGCCTTAAAGTCATTGCCACAGAACTCAACAAATGTTGGTTTGATTTCATCCTTTGGCAAGTTCGTGCAGTTTTAAATAACAAATAGCTTTTAAAGTCCAAACATGCTTGAGTTCACACCTCAGATCTACCACTGGCTCACTATAGAAACTTGGGCAAGTCATTGTAAGCTGCGTATCAGGCATATTGTCCATAAAATGAAGGCAATAATGCTGATAGCCCCAGATGCAGAACAGCCAGTCCATGAAAGGAATTCAGTAAAGGTTCTTTGTCATCCCCCCTTCTCTTCTGTCAACCTAGCAGAAGCCATGAGGCATTAGGGAAAGTCTAGCTTGTCAGTGGGCTATGCTCCACTGCACTTGAGAGAGACCAGAGTCAAGATCTTCTGAGCACACCAAAACCAAGGTCAGAGGGAGTCTAAGTTAGGCATCTATGGGGGACAAGCAGAGAAGGAGGGTCATGGTGTGTGAAAGGATACAAATCAGAGAAGCAAGAAGACAGTGAGAGGATGCAAGGGTGTAGCAGACATTGTGGAGAGACATTCCCACAGCTGCAGAAGTAGGATGTAGTATCTTTGGGGCAGGGCAAGGGCAGACAGATTTTGAAATAGGTGGGAACTACTAAATACCAGATTATATTAAGAAAAACATGGACCCTGTATGAAATGGACCTGATATTAAATAAAAAATCTTAGATGTGTGAGCTGTCCAACACAGGATCCATGGAAGAGGGTTGAATCTTCCAAACACAAAACCATATAATCATGGATCAGGACTCTGATGACTGAAGTCTGCAAATAGCATGGAAAATGAGACAGTTTATTTAATGTACATCTTGACCCTAATATTTTACTGCAAGGAACAAAAACATATATACACAGAGAGAGTAATTGAAATTAAAAAATCAGTTCATGAAAAGAATGCAATTGACAATCTTGTGGGATCCAAAACCCAAACAGACGTTTATTGGTCTTTGGGAACCAATGAGGCCTGGGCCATGTCAGGCCACTGCCTTCTTGTCATTTCTACTTCTGTCTGTCACCTGTTTCATTTCCTTCCTCTCTGTGCACCCTGACCTTTCCTACTCACCCCTCACCTGTGAGTTCTGTCTTAACATCAAGACTGTTCAGCATCTCATTGTCATGGTGATGACTCAGGTTCTGACTCCACAAGTCTTTTAAGCTCAACCCTCTTGAAACTGGAATTTCTAAATCTCTTATTTAAATTTCAGAGGTTGAAAAGCTTTGCTTAAGGACAGGCTCCCCCAAGACACATTGTCCATTCTCATCTAATCAACTTTCTGAAGGAGTAAATCAGGGTCACATAGTTCTGTGGAGAACCAAGCCTACTCCTTTCTCCCTAGTCATTAGTAATGCTTCAGTTCACAGATGCTTCTGTTTGCAAACAATTTAGTTTGCCAGCAAAAGTATTCGACAAAACTTCACTTCTGTTCACAATTCCACATCGGTGACAAACACAACCATGGCCATCTTTCCCACACAAACATCAATGCAGCCATCTTCCCTAAAATCATAAAACAGATTGAGTTTTTAAATTGAAGATACCACTCTATGTGTAAAGAAAAGAAAGCTCAAGACTTAGAGACAATTGCATAGCCAAAATGTGTCTACCACCATCAGCCTCCACCAATCTCTATTGTCATCACTACCACCATGATCACTCCACCACCACAACTGCCTCCACCCCTACAATCAACTACACCATGACCCTACAGTCATCATTACCACCAAAAAATCACCATTATCCTCTCACTACTTCCCTCACTGTCATTGTCTTTACCACAAATGACTGCCACTCTTACCATCACCACCAACATGCTACCATTGCTACCACTCCCTTTGTCTCTAAAACCATCCATGTACTCATCACTCCTACCATAACTATTATCATCACCATCTCTATTGCTATCATGATCACTTATTATCACAACAACCATCTCTATCACTATCTGTCATCTCAACACGTCCATCCCAACTATTACCACCTCTATCGCTACCACCATCCCCATCATTACCATCACTCCTCTACTACTATCATCACCTGTACCGCTACCACTTCCTCTGTCACTGCCTCTACCACCATCTCCATCACTTTTACCACTGCAACCACTACATCTGTCATTACCACCACTTCCACCACCACCAGCACCATCACCACCTCTATTACTAGCACCACCTCCTTTATCATTACCACCACACCTCCTCCTCCCCAACCGCTAATATCTTTTCCACCACCACTACCACCTCCATCATTACCATTACCTCCTTCACCACCACCACTTTCTCCATCAGCATCACCACCCCTACCTCCAACACTACCATCACTATTCTCCCTAATTTCCCCCATTATCACACCTTTCACCACTGCCATCAAGATCACCATCAATCAAGCATCTTTAACAGTACCACTACCATCATCAGTATCACCTCTGCTGTGTCACCCCACTTCCACCATAATTATTACCACTCTTGCCATTATTACCAGCAACATCATCATCCTTGTTTCTACCACTATAACCATCACCATTGCTGTCTCCACCATCATCAATAGCACAATTTCCACTGCCTGTAAATACATAGGCTGAAAACCAAGGTTTCTGAAAATTGAAAAAAGAAGTGGAAGTAGAATGGGTGCCTATAAATTTTCCAATTTCATCAATGCTAAACCCTCATAACCAATCAGTACAAGTACTATAGATATTTATTTCTAACCTAGCTACATCTCTTCTTACTTTTCTACTGCTGTTGCTGATATGGTTCGGATATAAAATGTCTCCCAGAAGTCTCATGTGTTTGGTTGGATCATGGGGTCATTATACTCATTAGTAAATTAATCCATTGATAACTTTAAGTAACTGATTATGTTGTCATAAAGTGGGACCTGGCTGGAGGTGGTCACTGGAAGTGTGACCTGGAAGTATTTATTGTCCCTGGCTCCTCCTTTCTCTGTTTGCTGACTACCGTGGATTGAACTACTTACTGTTACCATGCCCTTCTGCCATCTTGTTTCTGCTTGGAGCCAGCTGACCATGAACTGAATCCTCTAACACCCATGAACCAAAATAAACCTCTCCTCCTTTAAATCACAGGTGTCAGGCATTTTGTCCCACCAACTAAAAAGTGCCTACCCCAGTTGCCATCATCTCATTTCACAAACGGATGAGTACAGTTTCTTAACTGGACCTCTGTCTCTAGTGTATCTACCCATCAAAGTGTTTTACATGTTCTGCCAAATGAATCTTTCTAAAATATTGATTTCATTGCTTTTTTGCTCTACCTTAAATCCCTTAGCCAAATTTTCTTTCCTGGAACTAAATGTCCTAGATCCAGATTCCTTCTCTAGCTTTATTTCCTGGAACTCTGGAATCCTGCCAGGCTGGTGGGCTCATTATTCCTTCAAACTTTGCATGGTCATGCCTATCTCCACATTATGATTCTAACAGGTCTTTTCATGGGTCTGTCATCTATAATCCACTGTGTCTATACAAATTGTATTTATTTTTTAAACTGGGCTTAAGCCAAATATATGTGGAATTTAAGGAATTTCTCTCAAGCACATTAAAGGACCTGGCTTCAAGGTGATAAATTAAGGCCTCATATTAGATTCCCCATCTCCAAAATGAACGCCAAGCACTGAATGCATAAACTGGTAATAACCAAAAGAATAGGAGGATATTCACAGGAGAAACGCAGCTGTAATAAATGCACAGAAGACAGGAAGTAAAAACAGAAGCACTAAGAATGCAGAGCTGAAAGAGGAATCCACTAGCCATGAGGCTGCACCAAGAATCTGAAAGCAGCAGAACCAGAGAGCCTCTGGGCTCAGGGTGGAAAGAAGAAGCTGGCTGAATTCTAGAGAGGGAGTGAGAGGACCAATAACAGAACACTATATGCTTCTGCTCTTGCACAAAGCTCAAACAGGCAGGCATTTAAGCCTAGCCCTAGTAAAGGACACATCACTCAAAGAAGGAAAAGAAAATGAGAGGGGTGGGGTGGGAGAAGCAGGAGGAAGAAGAGAAGGAGGAGGAGGAAGAAGATGATGAAGAAGAAAAGAAAGAGAAAAACCCCATACACCTGATATAAGCTAAGAGAAGCCCTGCACATGTTCGCGAATCTTCCTTCAGGGTTGGGGTGACTTCAGAATGGAAGTCAGCTGTACCTGCTCACCAGCTGCTCTGGCGCCTCATCGATTTCTCACCTGCTGTTCATCTGCTACTCATTTATCCTCTCCTGCTGCTTGCCCATTGCTCATCAGCCCTTCACCTGCTGCTCACCTGTTCACATCACAGTGTATGGCCAGCTCAGTAGCCCACATGCAGGCACAGAAAAATCCTTACCAGCCTTCCCTTTCCATGTTCCTAAATATCGCAGGCACTCAAATGTATCAGGCATTTTAGAACAAACAGAGGTGTAAAAGGGAAGTTTAAGAAAAAAATGAACATGTATATATAATACAAGTTCAGTGATTTTTAAAATCTAATCTATAGGGTCACTGGGCTTCAAAATCTATTTAACCCATGGGTTAAGAAAAGGAAACTGTGCAAAAACATAATCCAGGTATAAGACATTCATGTTAGATATTAAAAATGTGATTGCTGAAATAAAGAGTTTGCTAAAAGAGGTAAGAGTGGAGAGCTTAGGAAACATTTCAAAGTGTAAAATTAAAAAGACAAACACATAAAAACTAGAAGCAAATAAGAGATGTAGGGCATGGAACCAGGAGGCCCAAACCAACCAACAAGAACGTAAAATAAGATGTCAAATAAACAAAGAGGGGATGATTGTCAAAGACACAACCAGACTGGGGTGTAGCTTGCCAGCATGAATAAGGCTCTGGGTTCCATCCCCAGCACCAAAACCAAAACCAAAACCAAAACAAAAACAAAAACAAAAACAAAAACAAAACAAAAAGAAATGGTGATATATATCTGTAATACTAGCACTTTGACAGGTTGAATTAGGATAATCAACTTCAAGCCCAGCCGAGGCAATTTAGTGATTTATGGAGACACTGCCTCAAAAATAAAAATAAACATAAACATAAAAATAAAAATAAAAATAAAAATAAAAATAAAAAGGATTGGAGATGTAGTTCAGCACAAAGCCCTGGATGTAATCCCCAGAACCCCAGTTTGGTTCCTTCCCAAAGAAAAGACAAGAAAGAGGGAAACAACCAAAGACATTTTCCAGAGCTAAAGAAAAGTGAACTTCAAATCTATGTCTACAAAAGGGAAGGGAAATGGGCTCTATTTGCTTTTCCCATTGGCTTTTGTCATTTTGCTTTGTTTTTTGATACTGGTTTCCATTTTCTATTTTCACATTGGTTACCAAGAAGCCCTGGGACAAATTGGAAGTGGCCCAGCTCAGGGAATAAAACAAAGATCTCCAGAGCTGGGTTGCTGTCAAGAACTGTGGCTCTGCCAGTTGTGTGATTTGGGGCCAGTTACCCAACTTCTCTATATTCTTTCATCAGCCACAAATGGAAATGATTCTAGAACTGATCTCCTGGAAAGATGAAATACCATAGCTAATACATCATTACAGATGCACACAGCAACTTTTATGGAGAATCCCTCCATGGTTGGACCTTTAAACTCCTAGTAATGCCTTCCTGTTATATATTTCACTGCAATTAGCATCTGTTATGGTTTGTGTTTAGATGTCCCCCCAAAGCTTCATGCAGTCAAGGGAGATGACTTCTAGAATTTGTGATTAATTCATGGTCCAATTCTGGAATTATGGATGTGAGTGCTACACCCACCTTAGGGTGAGTGTGGCCTACATACAATGCAAGGGACAGAAATTGTCTTATCTCTCTCTCTCTCTCTCATTGCCTTTGCTATCTTCCAACTACCAAGAATGGTTGCCCTACGACCAGGTCACCCTACCTTGGAGTCAGCTGATTATGGACTGAAACCTCCACAGACTGTGAACTAAACAACCTTTCCTTCCCTCATTTTGGGTGTCAGGTATTTTGTCCCAGCAATGAGAGAAAAGTAACCAAGACGGGTAACCATTCTAATAGATGTGCAGAAGTATTTTGGACTGAAGATGTTTTCTGCATTACTGTGGGTCAAACCCAGGACTTGTGTATGCTGTTCAACCACTCTAACCCTGAGCTACACATGCAATTCTCTTATTGTTATGTTTAGTTTGCATTCTTTCTAGCAACTATTAATGTTAAGTGTTTTAACAAATGTTTTATATATATATATTTTGCTATCTACCTTCTTTAGGACACTTTAAAAAACTAAAGATTTGCTTTCTTATAGATAAGTTTCTAAGAATTATTTTAATGTATTCTGGAGATGAATCCTTTGTCACAGATATAATTTACAAACACTGATTTTAATTTCATTAACTGTTCTATGCAGAGTACAGATTTTTAATTAAAAATTTCCCTTTATTATATTGCTGGCAGTTTATCTGAGGACTTCTTCCTTAACCCAAGGTCTCAAAGATTCTCTCCTATGTTTTCTTCTAAAGGTTGTGTGATTTCAAGACCATGGCTTTAGATCTATGATTCACTGAGTTAATATTTATATAAAGTGTGTGATAAAGTTCAATGTTCAGTTGTTTCAAAAGTATTTGTTATAAAGAGTATAAAACCTGGTCATATTTATGTGGATTTTTTTCTGTCTTAGTCTTCCAACTTTATTCTTCTTTTTCAGAATTGTTTTGGCTATTCTAATTAATTTGCCTCTTCATGTAAATATTAGTGTCAACCTGCCTTTGTCTACAAAATTCTTGGTGAGATTTTGACTGCAGTTGGAGAGAACTGACATTTTATCTACATTGAGTGTTGCAATCCATGAGGACTGTCTCCAATTATTTAGGTTTTTCATGATATTTCATGAAATATTTTTTGGTTTTTAATGCAGAGATCCTGCACAAATTTTGTTAGTTTTACACTTATTGTCTCTTTTCGAGCTATTTAAATGATACTTTAAAACATTTCAGTTTACAATTAGTTATTGGTAATGTATAGAAATAGATTTTTTTATGCTGACTTTATATCCTGAGACCTTTCTAAACTCAATTATTAGTTGTAACAGCTTTATTGTGTTCATTTTTTATCATATTCTTTTTATGCAGCAGTTGATCTATAGTTGCATTTTAAAAATCATTTTAATATATTTATATGACAGATTACATTGATTTTTGAATGTTAAACCAACCTTTATTTTTGAAATAAAACTCACTGCTGTGATGTATTGATTTCTTTAAAAATTTCTGGAACTGATTTGTAGTTCTGTTGAAGGTTTTAATGTTTTTATTCATTAGGGATATATATATATATATATATATATATATATATATCCTGTACTATCTTTGTCTGCCTTGGAATCAGCTTGATTATGGCTGCACTAAAGAATTTAGGAAATTGTGCTTGCTTCAGCAGCACATATACTAAGAATTTAGGAAATGTTTCCTTCCATTAGTCTACATATTGTTTTGTAGAACTGCTATTAATTCATCTGTTAATGTTAGATTTACTAATGAACCCATGGTAACATAGAGCTTTCTTATGGGGGAGTTTGAACTACATATTCATTGTCTTTAGGAGATACAGTGCTATCTTGATATTTCTTGTATTAACTGGTTTAAGGAGGATCGATGAGCACCGACAACTAGGAGTACAAAACAAATTGCTTTGACTGTAGAGGATAGCTAGTGACAAGGCAATTGCCACCTACATGTTCTAGGTTGTATTGTGAGAACTAAACAAATGGTAAGTACCAGGATAGCACTGTTGAATCAAAATGCATCAAGTACCGAATCTGATGTTTCAAAGCAGTTGGGTGCTGAAATATGACTGCATAGGAAATGTAGTAGATTTCAAGGAATTGGGCCATTTCATCTAAGTTGTTGAATTTTTATTATAGGGGTTTATAGTATTCCAATATACTATTATGGGGCATCATGATGGGTAAAGTATACCCACTCCATACTTTTCTAATGAAGTTATGTACTTTAATATAATGGTAGCCAGTTATGTGTGTCAGTAGCTGGTTCTGGGGTATACAAGAAGGAATCTTTGTGTTCATCTGCTTGGTACAGCAAACACAAGGTGTGTACATATGTGTAAAAGTGCCAAATCAAGACTACTATCCACATCATGATCCATAGGACATTCTTGTGTGCATATACCTGTGCATCACAAGAGGTAAAATACATCTATACCATATCTTTGTTCTATAAGTATGTACTTTACCATAATGGAAGCAAGGAGTGGCTCACAGTAGCTGTACCTGGGGAAAACAGGAACCCATCTGTGCATTCACTCACTTGGCAGATGAGGGGCAAGGTGTGCACAGGAGTTCTAAAGCAGCGACAGGTGAATTTTACCCATGACAAGCTCATTGCTAAATTTCTGTGCATTTAGGTTTGTTTTATAAAACGTTTTCTTTTGAATTTTATTGCAGAATCAGCTGAATTCAGTACACTGGTACACGAAAATGGTACAGATTCACAAGTTTGGGAGGTGGTTCAAAGTGAATCATCAGGTGACTCGTACACTGATTATGATGATGATGATGACTTTGACTCTGGCCATTTGTGCCAAAGTTCCTGTGACAGTGAAAGGGAGCAAAACCAACCAAGACAGACACAGGGAATGAAGACCTGCTTGATTTAGATGAGGTAGAAAACAGCAATGTGGAGTACATATTTGACTAGTTAAAATGCAACAAAATGACCATACATGCTTGAATGAGCCAATGTTAGAACTAAGTTCGAAAATATAATTAGGTTCTTGGGAGAGGTGAAATCTATTGGATGGAATGCCAGCATTGCCATTCAATGTTGGAAATTGTTTGTAACAGATGTTATGCTACAAGATGTTGTGCAATACACAAACTATGGAATACAAGTAAAATGTTCTGTGTACACTAATAGTCATATGTGAAAATGTGTTTATTATGACACCTCAGTATCTGAACTGAAAGCATTCATAGGTCTGCTGTACTTAGCAGGGCTTTCTCATGGTAACTGCAGGAATATAATAGACTTTTGGAGAAGTGATGGGTGTGTGCTTGAGGTTTGTAGAATAACATTGAGGGGATCTTGTTTCCTTCAAAATCACCTAAGGTCTGAGGATAAAACCACCCACCAAGAAAGGAAAAGAACTGATAATCTGTCTGCTATCCCCTCATGATTTGAGAGATTTGTGGGTAATTGTCCAGCAGTTTACACACCATCTGAATACATGACTATTAATGAACATCTTTCAGCATTTCATGGTCACTGTAACTTCAGGCAGTATTTGCCAAATAAACCTTCAAAATATGCTATAAAAATATATTCACTGGTAGATGTGAAGATATTTTATACATTCCATTTAAAAATTTATACTGGAACTCACCCACCAAGTCTTTATTTGTGCAGTAATAAACCAAATTGTGTTGTAAACAGACTTGTTGTTCCTATCTTCCAAACTCATCAGATTGTGACATTTGACAGTTACCAGTTACCTACTGATGTTACATTTGCTAATAGAGCACAAGTTAACTGGCATAGAAACTATGCACATGAACAAAGCAGAAATTCTCAATGAAATATTGCAAGTTCAAAATAGAGAACTGGGTGCGTCCCGAGAACCTGCCATGTTGGGTCAGGGAGGATCCAACCAGAAGACAACTAGCCTGCCTTCCTGGTGAGTGGTGTGACTGGTGTGGACTCCAGGAAGAGAAAGATCTGTTCCTCTCATGCGCCTACCGGCATGTGGGCTGAGAATCAAGACAGCCTCCCCCTGCCCCCATAAACAGCCTGCTGGTTCAGAGGACCACCTAAGTTGATAGCAACTAAGGTACATAAAGCAACTAAATGCTTGTATTGTTTGGTTGACCTTGCAGGCCTGTGGCGGGCAGTCTGAGCATCTCTTGGGAGGATGACAGTATGCAGTATAGCAAATTTAGGGGATTTCCTTCTGTCTTGTCTTTGAGGCCCAATATTGTTCTCGTTGTTTTGCTTTATTCTGATTAATTTTTTTGCTTTATTTCAAGCTCTGTTTTGATTGGTTTTATTCTGTTTTGTTTTCAGTTTTACTATACGTGGTGGAATGGTCAACCATTGTGAAGATAACAAGATATACTATAGTAGCTGCTGTTTTCCTAGTATCCTGCTTTGAAGTTCTGTACCAGTTCTACTGTTTCATTTTGATTGACTCTGTTCTGTTATGTTTTGTTGGATTTTACTATGCTTAAAATAAAATTTTAAAAAAACATTTAAAAAAACAAAATAGAGAACCATATAGTACAATCTTTGGATTTCAAAAAGATGTAACTTTAGCCTCATATATGGTGAAGAAAAACAAACTGGTACTGTGGATGTCAACATTACACTATGATAGAAATGTTGATAGGGAAACCTCAACAAAACAGAAGCCTGAAATGGTAACTTTTTATAACAAAACCAAAGATGGAGTACATGTTCTTGGTGAGTTATACAACAACTATGATGTCACTTGAAACACAAAGCATTGGCCAATGATTGTGTTTTGTTTGATCCTAAACATGTATAGCATCAATAGTTTCATAGTTTACAAAGAAAACAAGCGCAAAATATCACAGAGAAATTTCCTTAGTGGATTGGGACTGGACCTGATAAAAGATCACTTACAACAGAGGAAAAACAAAAATTTCTACACAAGGAAGAATGCAAAAGTATTCTGGAGCATATTGGTGAGTTGAACAGGCAGGCACAACATCACAAAGACCTACTATGACAACATGAAAACCAAAAAGATGTCAACTGTGTCCTTAAAAAAAGGACAGAAAAATAAAACATATGTGCTATCAGCATAAGTGATACTTGTGCATAGAACATGCAGGTTTCATGTGTTAAAACTGCCTTGGGTGTTAAAATTGAAGTAAAGATTAATTCTGTGATAGACTTTGGTTTATATTTTCATTGTAGTTCACATCAAAGTTGAAAGGGGAAAATAATTATATAAGCAAATCTGTAGATACACTGATAAGGGGAAAAGAAGTCACTAATACCAATAGTAGAAATAAAAGCAAGAATAAAAACATAGATCCTGTAGGCACCTTGAGGCATCACATCAATTTTAAGTCAGAGGTGCATCATGAAGAGTGTATAAACCCATGTTTATTTTTTAGATGTATTTATATTGATGAATTATTAACTTTAATTTTATGAGATTTAGTATATTAAGCAAAATGTACTTAACAGGAAAAATATCCAAAAAATAAAACATTGAATTTTTTATAATTATCGAGTTTTTACTTATAATCAACAACATTTTCAACACTGATTTTTTTTAGTTAAATTCATAAATTAAATAATTTATCAACATAAATACTTCTAAAAAATGTGGGTATTATGCACCCTGTATGATGTTCCTTTAACCCAAAGGCCAAAAGGTGCCTACAGGATCTACGCTTTTCTTCTCACGTTCATTTCTTTTGTTGGTATAAGTGCCTTATTTTTACCTTCATCAGTTATCTACAGGTTTACTTGTATAATTATTTTCCTCTTTCAACTGATGTCTGCTCTTATCTTTATGGTTTCTTTTCTCTGCCTTTGGCATTCCTATTTTAATTGTTATGCTATCATTTCTCAATACTTACCCACCCAATTTTGTTTCAACTCTTAGATGGTGGTAGCATGTTTTATATCAATCATCCAGTAACAATAATAGCAATGATGATGATGATGATGATAATGCATATGTAATGAGTTTTGAACCCTTGCCTCTACGAAAATTTCTTTGTTGGTTGTACATGAAAGCTCACTTAGCTAGGCATAAAATGCTTAGGCTATAATATTTTTTCCACAAAAAAGCTGTAGATATGACTTCATTGTCACTTAGAATTTGGCATATAGAAGTATTTGAGGGTAACCAACCAGCAAATTGACATTTCTCTCCTACTAGTAAATTTTTTTTTGTTTTTCTTAATTAAAAGCTTTTCACCAAAATGTTTAGAAATGTGTGTTAATTTTCAATAATTTTAACCTGGAATGTAATGAATTTATTTAATCTCTGGATATTTTGTTCCATTCAGGAATGATGTATTAGATGATTTATTATCTTTGTGCAATATTTCTAGTTATGTACAGTTCTGAGCTCTCTGCAAAAATCTTTACCTAAATGATTTGCCATTCCCTATTCTATATATCTATTGACTTTCAATTTTCATTGTTTTTCTTTCTTTCTCTGCAGTTTACAATACCATATTGTTTTGTGATCTTTCATCTCATCTTATTTTATTGAGTTCAGATATTTTGCTTTTATTTATTGAAGTTATGTATTTGTACTTGTACTTTTCTGAATATCTCAATTAGTTTTCTGAAATCTTATTCTGATTCTTACAGTAGACAGGCTTTTTGTTACATGGTTCTTTTTCCTTTGTTTTTCAGTAAACAAAATTAACTTGTGCTGGTTTTCTTTTCTTCACTCAGTACTGCCTAGAATACAGCCTTCCATACAACTGAACTTCAGTGTACATTTGTTTAATGAATACATGGAAAGGAAGGTGAAATCTTGACAGACATTGGGCATGTGAATTACCTTTGGCCCTGCTTTTACCCTAATTATGTAATAGCCTAATATCCTTTTCAGATCTACAGTTATAGGGTAATTGAAACTAGTTTCCAATCTAGTTTCTAGGCTTTGAACTAATGTGTCCCCTTTCTATTATGATGACTTTTCTTCCCATGTCTGATGCTTACCTGTCTGGTAATCTGAACTGATGGCCTGAATCTACAAGCATATTCCCATTGTTCCCAATCTCCTTCCTGTGTCTGTGGACACAGAGAATGGTTTCCCCTGGTGGTTAGTGATCCCATGCACAAGGCTTAAATGAAAATGTTCTATTTGTGTTTTGTGTGCAGTTGATACCTGGCATTAGCCCTTTGGTGGTAGGAAGACATTATTAAGATTAGACATGTTTGTAGGCAGAAAGGAAGAATGTAGGCTCAGTTTGCTGGGTAGTACAAACTGGAATCTCTGAATCAGTTGTAGTATAAAATACAGTATCATTTAATTTTTCATCCTTTTTTTTCTGTATGCCCATTTAATTTATTGGGGAGTCAGAAGGTATTAAGTACTGACCTACTACCCAACACTACTTTGAGCCAGGTCACCATCTCCAGAATATTTTTTAAAGTATTAGGATTTATTGTAAAATCCAGCCAGAACCCAGGCATTTATTTTGAATGGAGACACACTGTTGTTTTTTCTTATCATATGCCCCTCCTCCTAAGCACTCTTACACATAAATATGCCAAATTAAATACACTGTACACTCACTCCAGACAGCTGATAAAGGACTTTTGTTGAAATAACTTCTAAATATTTATTAAAGTAAAATAATAACAGTTGTTGCCAAAAAAAGCATCCTCAAATCTGAATATTCACAGCTGATGTTCTCCAAAATCATTTCACATCAACTCATATTTTCATTTTGTTCTAATGCTGACATGAAGCTCTTTACCAAATCACCCCAGAGTTATCAACTCCACTTGCTCATGGTTTCCCAGCCCAATTAGCAAACCCTTGCGAATTCTATTACACTATCTTCGCCAGGGTCCTGCTGGCTTCTGTGTCCAGCACAACCTCTCTCTACCCTATGGTTCTTCCCATGGGAATTGTTTTGCAATTCTTAAATGTCAAACAATTTATTTTCAAAATAAAAACTGATAAACAAGTTGCAGGAAAAAAAAATGTGTGTTTGCCTCCCAAGAAAGATTACTATAAAATGTCAGAAAGACTCTTCGGCCCCTGATTTAACATCTACAACAATCCTGCTTTACTTACTGACCCTAACCCATCCCAAATCTGTCTCCTTCCTAGTGGAGAAAGCATAGGTTGGAAGACTGCACTGGTTATGGAGCCCAACACAGGGAAATGTTTTATTTATTTATTTATTTATTTATTTGGTACTGGAAATCGAACTCATGACCTCACACTTGCCAGGCAGGCTCTGTGCTGCTGAGCTGTATCTCCAGCCTGAAATGTTCAATTTAAAAATAATAAAAAAATAAAACTTAGGAAGACACAGGCTGTTTATACATGGTTATGCATCTTTAAACTTGAAACATTTTTGGCAGTCATTTTACCAATCAATTGTCTTCACTCTCTATCGGCATTTAAAAAAAAGAAAAAGAAAAAAGCAGTTACCTTGGTCTAAGCTAGGGCATTTACTGTTCTGAGATCCAGTGTTTTTCTTTGAACAATGGTTGACATAATCATGTTTTCTCAGGTCTCTTAGAAGTTACAGTAATAAGAAGTAGCAGACAGTTCTGTCCTCTGCATTCTAAAAGCAGATTTCTCATGTGGCAAGACAAGAAAGGGGAAAAAGATCATTGAACATAAAATGAGACCCTCCATATCTGCAATCCTGTGAGGTCATGTCTGTGCAGCAGATTGGAGTCCTGCGTCAGTTTTTCTAATGGAGGCCAGAGTGATTTGGCGATGACATAAAGGGGGCCTGATACGGGGTTGTCAACTTTTTCTTAAGTGACAAGACCAGTTCAGAAAAACAAAGAAGTGTCCAATCAGTTCACTCACCCTCCTGGGTTGCCCAGGGCAGAAATGGAGTTGAGATTTGTTTAAATCACCTGTGCAGCTTCTCTCTGTTCCCTTTCACAGTAGGTGCTGATGTGAAAATTGGGACTGTCTTGTTCTCACCACCATTACTGGATGGAGGATGGTTTTCTTAGACATTTATTTCCATACTAAGCCCAAGTGTAATCCATTGCCATTGCTGGATCGTCAAATAAGCATTAGAATCCAAATCCCTGCATGTATGTTCTGAGGGAGAAAAATTGGTTTCATGCTTCTGTTAAGAATTTGCCAGGGGAAAACCTCCCAGTTCTGTACAATGACTTAACAAGCTCTTTTGATGGACAAGACTCTTGGTGATGGCCTAAGGGAGGACATAGAGGAGGAATTTAGTTCAGGTTTGGGGCTCCAAGACCATCTTTAGAGGACAGGAACAGCTCCCAGAAACCAGAAAAGGAGGGTAGGGTGAGAGGGAAGAGAGGGCGCCAAGGCAATGGCACTGAAGAGGTCTACCAGGAGTTCCCCAGCTGAGTAGCAGGAAGATACCTTCAATAAAGGGGTTGAACAGCCGGGCATGGTGGCGCATGGCTTTAATTCCAGCACTCAGGAGGCTGAGGTAGGAGGAGCGTTGTGAGTTTGAGGCCGACTTGGGCTACAACGCGAGCGCAAAGCCGGTCCTAGCTACATAGTGCGACCCTGCCTCAAAAAACTGGGGCTGGGGATTTGGCTCAGCAGCTTACGTGCCTACCTGGTAGGTGTGAGGTTGAGTTCGATCCCCAGCGCCACAAAAAAAAAAAAAAAAAAAAAAAAAAAAAAAAAAAAAAAATTAAAAAGGGGGTTGAGTAACATCATGTCTTAAGGTCTTTGTCATGTTTTGCAGTCGATTCTTTTTATTTGCCCTAGTTGTGTTCTACGAAGTTGCCATGAACACTGAGCCTTGTAATCATCATGCCTCAGCCTCTGAGAGTACTGGGATTATAGGTGTGTGCCTCCATGCCTGGCTAAGACATCTTTTTAAATATATATTGCTGAT
>RJWM01019105.1:0-39718 GCA_004363535.1 Dasyprocta punctata | reverse complement strand
ATTTGTAATATCTAAATCTTGGAAACAACCCAAATGCCCATCAACTGAAGAACTGATAAAAAAGATGTGGTATTTTTATACAATTGGGTACTATTCAAAGATAAATAAAGATAAATTTGTGGCTTTCATAGGTAAATGGATGTAACTAGAGACCATACTCTTTTTTTTTTTTTTTTTGCGGCACCGGGGATTGAACTCACAACCTCACACCTGCCAGGGCAGGTGCTTAAGGAACTGAGCCAAACTCCCGACCCTGGTATTTTTGAGGCAGGGTCGCACTATGTAGCTCAGGCCGGCCTTGCGCTTGTGTTGTAGCCCAAGCCGGCTTCGAACTCACAATGCTCCGCCTACCTCAGCCTCCCGAGTGCTGGGATTAAAGGCGTGCGCCACCACGCCCGGCTTGAGACCATACTCTTAAGTGAAATAAACCACACTTACATGTGTGAACATCATATTGTCTCCCTAGTGTAAGGACCTTAAAAAGTAAATAAGGTGCAAAAGGTAAAATAGATATTGTGAAAGAGAATGAAACTGCTCTAAAGGGAAAAATAAATGGGATGCGGGAAAGGAGAAAAGAGGAAAGGGGAAAAAAATATATATATACACACATGAGATAGCCAAGATAATTGTACTACTGATTCTATTAGTTTATTGAAAGGAAGAGTTAACATTCATATTGTTTGATCAATTTTGCATGCCTATATCTGGTAATCTGAGCAACTATTTTGAAGACAACAATATGCAGTATAATAACAATTGTTTATCTCCTATCATCTTGTTTTGAAATTCTGTATCCTTTTTATTGTTTTTTAAAAATCTTTTTTAAAATAAAAAAAGATAAAAACACATTATAACTGTGGCCATAGGGGCACATCTGTTGGAGACCAGGCATCAAGATAAAGACCAAATGACCAGGCCTACGTGCCTCTCTAAGGCGTAAGATAAATGGTAATGCCAGGCCCAATAAAGTCTGGAGAAACACTGGTCACCTGGGTGACCAAGACCCTTGGACCCATTCCTTCCTAAAGGTTCTTTGTTCTCTCCATGCACACTTGCCATATACCTGCTTACACACTGGAGCAATATTACCTAAGTGGCTGTAATCTTATTGGTTGATCAAAGCTTTAGCCCACATTTACCCACCTTGTGATTTTGCTTTACAAAACTTCCTTTGTAAAGTGGGGTCCACAACAATTAACTCAGGTCCCCCCCATCTCTCTCAAGAGCTGTCCCTCTCTCCATAAAATTTCCTCTTCTTCACCTCTGTTGTTCCTTAAAACTCACTCTTCAATTTTGGGGAACACAAACTTGGCATATCAGACATCTTAACAGGTTGAGAGTTACATTTATTTCCCCTATGTATTCTGAAAAGCCTTACAGTTTTACTGTCTGTAAAAAGAAAGTTTTACTTTCTGTAGCTTCAGTTACCTGTGTCCCACACAAGTTTAAAAACATGAAATGGAAAATTCCAGGAGTGATAATTCATGTGTTTTCAATTGTGTATTCTTCTGAACAGCTTAGTGAGTCCTCTAGTTGCCTGACTCCTCCAGCCAGAACCCAGATCCTTGCTTTGTTCTCCATACCTACCCTCCATATGCTGTCCTACCCTAATCATTCACCCTCATCATCCATCAGTGACACATCTGGCACAGCTCCTGAAACTCCAGAGTCGGGACAGTAGAGGATGAAGTAAAACAAGAGTTAAGATGCAGAAAGCTGAGATCAGGTGGAGCCTCCTCTCCTGATGGGAGAGAAAGAGCTGACCAATGACTGCAGCACATTTATTTATACACTTGGGAGGCTACTGTCAGTTGAAACCCCTCTGCCTAACAACTTGTTTGCCTGGTTTCCCTCAGGTGCCTTGTGTTCCTGGAGATGGAACAGATTTTCTTGTGGCTCACTTCAGGTGCTCTGTGTTCTCAGAGCTGGCCTTGCTTTAGAGTCACATGTGTGATCCATCTCCAGCATCAGTTGCAAACCACATCTCCCCCTTTTCTGTTTTGTAGTTGCAAGTGATGGGTGGTCAGTTGAAGTCAGAGGAGCTGTGTTTGGAGGACTCTGCAGAAGACCTTCTCATTCTTGAACACTTTTAATTCTGAGTGACTTACTCATTTGGACTAAAGATTCCCAGTTCAAGGATTTCAGGTCCCTGCATTTAGCAATGTAGCCCTATACAACCCATTAACCCACAATCATAGTGCAGCTGGCAATTGTCAGAATATGTTAATGATTTGAGTTTCTTTTATTATAATTAACATATTACTATGGCATTGTTTTATACATCTTGTGGTTATATTTTTCTGATGAATGTTCAAGACCAAGTTAGGGTGAGATCTGTATTAAGTTTTTGCTGTCTATCAAGGTCTCCTCAGAATTTACCTCAGAACCTTAGTTCTTAAGTCAGTGTCAGTTGTCTGGATGAGTCATGGTCAATGCTTGACCAAGGTGCTTTCTGTGAAAGCTTGTGAGACTTTTCTTTCCTAGTGACTTTTCTTAGGCACATTATAGACCATTGACCTCTTTCCTCTGTGGTCCAACAATCTCTTTGGTCAGATGATCAGAGATTCATCAAGTTGTAGTATGTAGCAACAGAGGCTCTTGTATGTTGTGGGTCCTTACTGACCTCAGAGGGTCAGGGCCAAAATAATGGCTGTCCTCCTAGTCCACCTATCTTTCCAGGTTTTGGTCTCCAAACCTCACTTGTTGAACACCCAGCAGAGAAGGCTAATGACATTATATTGTAAAGGAAGCAGTGAGCTTAATATTACAATTTTATCTGAATACCAAGACCCTTGAAATACAATGTAAAACTGTTATTTTCTATCAACCATGGCTGCTTCAGTAGCTGAATCCCTGTAGAATGTTAAGAGACAATTGTTACATAGTTTTACACAGAAAATTTGAAGTCAAAAGCCATACATAATACTGTAGCATGATAATCATGATGACATTTTTGTAACATACCTAAATTTCCATTTTGACATAAAACAACCTTTTTAGTCAATCATCTCTATATAATACATCAGAAGATTTTGCCTAACTCATTGACCCTTAATGGGTTGTCACTGAAGAAATATGTCTAGGCATCTCTAAGTATAGTGGCACATGCCAAAATTTTTGATGACTTATGAAAACCAGGTAATAGCACCTGACACATTATTTTTAAGATTTTAAGAAACTCTTAAGTCATAAAGCAACAATAAAAGTATAGAACAATATTCATTATATTTATAAAACCAATTTTAACATCATTTTGACCAGCTGGCAATTTTGGTGGAAGCATATCAGACAAATACTTCAAAAATCCAAAAATGCCAAAAAAAAAAAAAAAAGAAAAGAAAGAAAAATTTGTTTAACTCAAGACAGCTGTTTACAAATTGGACACACAGACAAACAAACAAATATACATAAAACAAATATGTTTATAAAATTAGAGTGCACTCAAATATATTTTTGATCAAAATGAATTATAATAATAGTTTAACAATTTTAGAAGTTGGTAATTATAAGTAGACTAGTCAGAATTATTTGTAGGTCAATTAGCAGAGATCTCTTATAAGAAGAATTTGGAAAGAATAAAACTTTTTATCTATAAATAATATATATTATATATATATTTATATCTTATTCTGTTTTAAGAACACTGATAACTGTCATGTCTTTCTTTTATGTGGCTTACCACTCATTTATCTCTACACGCTCTATCATCTACTCAGGTCTTTGATTCTGATTTTTGGTTACCACCTCCTGGGCATCCGGGGCCAGTTTGTTTAATCTTACCCAGGTTAGGTCCAGCCCCATCCTTGTCTATGGGCCGTGGCATGGTCCCTGAGGCATCACTGCCACAGAACTAACTGAGCATCGGCTTCTTTAAAGTTGGGAACAGCTCCTCCTGTGGGTCTGAGTCCATGGTACAGCCAGACAGCATGCTCTGGGCTGAATAGGCCGTTCAGTGTTCTGTGGAAAGACACAGGCACATCCTCAGCCCTATACAAGCACCAGGCTGGGTCCCTTTCACTGTCCAGTATGAAGATCTTTCCAAAGGACCCTTTCCAGCTTTTTCCTTTACCTGACTGAATTGTCTTTCTGCTGCTGTAGTCCCATCCCTAGTAGAATTTAAAAATTTAGTATTGTGTAATGCCAAATGAAGTCTGTTATAGGGTGTGAATTTTGTAGGGAAGGATTTCCCTTTTTGTTTTTGTAATTAAATTTTAAGTATACAGTTAGCATGTTCAACAATTCCTTGACCTTGAGGATTATAAAGAATTCCCATGGTAAAAAAAAATGCAAAGAGTTTTATAAAATGTCTGGAAGGCAGCACTTGTATAACTCAAGCTGTAGTCAGTCTTAAATACCCATGGGCAGCCAAGCGTTATAGCACTCATCTGCATTTTCAAAAGTCAACTTTTGAATGATTAACTTGGCAGCCTCTGTGTCATTAATAATCCTCCCATTGGTATGTAATAAGTGTCCCCTAAAATCCTGAAAACTTTTATCAGGATTCCAGCAAATGGATGTCAGAACAAGGGAGGTCTCACTCTTTGAAGGAAGCTTCCTCCAAGCCCTTGTGGTAGCTATTTCAATTTATTCGTATACTTGCAATTGAAAAGTTGATTATTTGTGGCAGCAAACACATCTTCTCTGGTTAACACGTCTTTTGTGCTGGTCATGTGAGTGGCATTGTGAGTGGCTTGATCCATGCACAGTTCAAAAAATTTTCCTTCTGCAATAAATAATTCCTTGGTGCGAAACATGCACTAGCTGTTCCTTTCCAATTGTTTGGGGCCAGAACATGTTGTTCAACAAGTTCTACAAAACCAAAGGTAAAAGGGTTTGTGGGGCCATAGGGAGTGGTTGCTTTTAAGGTTTTAAAAGAACTGAGAAGACATATACTTTGGGTTATTGGGATCCTGGCATTCAGCAGCGGCATATACATGTAGAAAACCCTCTGGGGATTCTCTCCCTCCCCCTAGCTTCTTTTAGCACCAATTAGAAGGAAGAAAGAAAGAATGAATCCATTCTATGAAGGGCGGAAGTCTCAGTATGTGACACAGCTAAATTTTTCTGAATTGTGATATTAGAAGTGACTGCTTGTGGCACAGTTAAGTTTACTGGTTTTACTTTGCACTGTTACAAAATGGAAGTCACAATGAAATACTCCTCTATTGGAGAAGGGTTTTCTTTGCCCCTCCACAGCTCCTTCCTTATCTGGCTGAGCAAAACTAGAAGGTTCAAGTTCTATCAGGCATGCTGTTACTCCACTATCCTTTTCCTGCTTAGTTTTAAGATAGCGATCCAAGCCAAATCATCTGTGGTCATCTTAGCAGGCCTGTGATCATCCACTCCCTAATCCAGGTCCACAACAAGAAGGTAAATACAGGAATCAATAACACAGCAAGCGTTTGTATACACATCTGTTGTTCTTGAGAACCTGTTTGGCCCATGTCTTACATCTGATGAAACCAATATGATAATATCAGTACACCTGTCTCCCCTGTCCTTCCTGTGAGCCTACTCTGCTCTTTCTCACTTGTGAACCTGTTGTTTGTGTGCACACTCTTGGAGGTGTCCCCTCACCTGTTACGATGGGTTTCCCATACTCTGAGTCTGTTTCAGGTGCAAATGGCCACATCTGGCAC
The DNA here is from genome assembly GCA_004363535.1 of Dasyprocta punctata. Classification (NCBI taxonomy): domain Eukaryota; kingdom Metazoa; phylum Chordata; class Mammalia; order Rodentia; family Dasyproctidae; genus Dasyprocta; species Dasyprocta punctata. The sequence continues at coordinate 34,079 of RJWM01019105.1, read as the reverse complement.
AGCTTTTGAAACTCTGGAGAGGGTAGGGTGGAGGATGGAGAAAAACAAGATTCAAAATGCAGAAAGCTGAGATCAGGTGGTACCTCTTCTCCTGGTGGGAGAGAAAGAGCCACCCAATGCCTGCAGCACATTTATTTATACCCTCAGGTGGTTACTGTCAGTTGAAACCCCTAACAACTTGTGTGCTTAACAGTTTGTTTGCCTGGCTCACCTTGGGTGCCTCGTGTTCTTGGAACTTGAATAGCTTGTTCACGTGACTCACCTTGGGAGCTCCATGTTGTTGGGGTTGGCCTTGCTTTAGCCCCACACATGTGACTGATCTCCAGCTTCAACTACTGCCCATGCATCAGTAGCTGTATTATTCAGTATCTTAGTGCTTGTAGTCAAGCTACTTTCAATCTCATTGGCCCTGGAACTTGTGCAAGTACAGAGCTGCTGCCAGTTTTCTTACAGCGTGTTGTTGTCATTGTCTTGTTCCACAGTCAGCTAACATTAGTCTTTAACTATGCCTGGCTTCTAGAGTGAACCTTATCATAGGCATCAGTATGCATGTTTGCGTGTGTGTATGAGAAAAGTGTAGTAAGCAGGGTTTTGTACCATCCAGAGTTTTGGGCACCCACTGCCGTTTTGCAGGGGGTCTCTCACAGCAGGGGCAATGGCTACTTTACTTGTTTCAGCATCATTTGTGGAAGATTTCTTGCTCCTCTGAATTTGAGTTAGTAATGTTGTTAAAAAATCAACTGAGCATCACTTTTTTCTCTTGCTTAAATCCATGCACCTATTATTTTGCCAGCATGACACCATCTTAATTACTAAAGCCGTATGGTAAACTTTGAAAACAAAATATATGAATCTTCCAACCTTTCCTTTTAAAAATTGTTTTAGTTTGGTGTCTTGTTTACTTTTCTCTTGTTGCTGAGTCAAAATACTGAGCACCCAAAATTAAGAAGAAAAGGTTTATTTAGCTCATAGCTTGTGGAGGTTTCAGTCTGTAAGCAGCTGGCTCCAAGGCAGGATGGCCAGGGCACAGGAGCAACAGTTCAAGGCAGCTAAAGACAGCAAAAGCAACAAGGGCAAAAGGAGGGCAGGCGAACAAGCCTCTTCTCCTCCCTTATATTGTAAGCAGGGTCCCACTTCCCCTGACACCTGGGTGGGTGCAGCACTCAGACCATCTCTGTGCCCTCCTCTTACACAGGCTCAGGATGTTTACAAAGTGAGCATCCTGGCTCCCTGCTGAGTCTCTTAATTAAACTTCTCAAATTGATACAATGAATCAACTATAATGTTTGGTTAGCCTTTTTAAAAAGTTTCCTTCTCTGTAAAATTCATTTATTCATTTCCTATGTTCTTCTTTATAGTCCTGGAACATACTCACAACATTTTCAGAATACCCGAGTGCCCGTTCTAGTCTGCAAGTCATTTCAGTTATCTCTGTAACAGCTCCTCACGCCCTATTTCCTTGTATGGCTGGCAATCGTTATTATAGACCAAACGCTGCTGTTGATTTATTGAAGGAAGTTTGGATTATATTGTTTTTCTTTAAAAGGTATTTTATTTTGCTCTGAAAGGCAGTTAAATTTCTAGAAAATGACTTTTATCCTCTAGTTTGGTTTGAGCCATTAGGTAAATCCATTTCATTTCCTACTTTTGAGGTGTTGGCCCTATTTCAGGAAGTGATTTTTTTCCTATGGCATCTTCTTGGTTTTTCAGCATGGTGCCCAGGTGCTCAGTGTATCCTTCTCCTCTTCCTGGGTTGGGACTCTGACATCGCCAGGCTGGAAAGTCTGTATCGTGCTCCACTCACAGCCCCCCAACGCACCAGGGCAGACCTTGTAGAGCTTTTCCCTGAACGCACGCAGTCTAGGCCTCATCAAGGACCCTGGGAGCCACAGGTGGACTTCTCCGGGGTCCACTGTGCAGACTGTACCTCACTATTTTACCTTCCCACTGTCCTGAACTCCGATCTGCGCCTTCTCAGGATGAATGCTCCATTTGCTGCTTGGTTATCAACTCCCAGGGTGTAGTTGTAGGAAATTTGGCTTAGTGCAGGCCTGAAATCGCTTCTCTTCACTTCACTTATCTTCACTTTTCCTTTCTTTTCTTTTTTTCTCTCCTTCCTTTGTTCCCACCCACCCTCCTTCTTTCTTTTCTTTTGAATCACTGGAAATTGAAACCAGGGTCTTTGCATTGAGCTACATCCCCAATCCTTCACTAGCCTTTTATTCAGTTATTTAGTTAGTTATTTAGTTATTTACTTATTTAGTTAGTTAGTTAATTGGAAACTTTTTTGAGCGAGGGTCTCTCTAAGTTGCCTAGATGGTATAGGAACTTGTGCTCCTCCTGCTTCAGCCTAGCAAAGCGCCACAGTTCCTGGTTTGAGATTCTTTGTTTACTTTCAAAGTCCTAACCTACCCATTTTTCATTTCTTAAAATAGTTGCCTCATATAGTTTTTCAGTTTTGTGATTTTTAACACAGAATGAATAATCCTTCACTAGTTCCTGCACTCTGGCAGGAAATGGAAGTCAGTAAAATTGTAAACATTTCAAGCAAACAGATGCCCTCCCTGCAGATGGAGACTGGAGGAGGAGAGCAGCCGCCTCTGCTTGTCCACTCTGGGCACCAGAGGAGGGGTCAAGGCCCGTGGGGCGGCTGTTGCTCAGTTACACACTGCTTCTCAGGTATTTCATATTTCACTTGCAAATTGCATTTCTAATTAAAACTCATCTCAAGCTCAAGTCATTTCCTTCACAAAGTTTCTCATTATTAATTACTTAACCTGTGTTATGCATTTTTTTCTCTACAACTCAAAGGATTGTTTTGATTCTGCTTTATTTGCGAGTTCCTCTGATTTTTCACTAATTTGCAAATTCCATGAAAAGAAGGAAGTCTATACTTCTGACACTCATGTTTTGAAATCTACACTTACATTCAAAAGGGGCCACCGCATAGGACGTCTGCTGAGGGGTGCATGGTCCGGGTAGACAGCATCAGAACGAGCCAGGTCACAGGCTACCCATTGCATCTGCTGCAGAATGAATCGCTGGAGACGTTTCACACATGGTGACATCACAGAAATCTTCTTGGTAGAGAAGTCTGTGTTGAGTGTGGTATAATACTGGAGGAAAAAAGTTTTCTTGGCATAACCGGTAGTTTGAAAATTTGTATTTAATCAGTAAATCTCTTCTTTCTCTAGAAACAAAGACGTAGCTTTCTAAATATCTTTGTAACAATTCTAATAGGAAGTTCTGCAGTAACTCAAAACTCCAATTTCCCAATTTTCTCTTTCTACTGTTCGGAATTTCCTTTCTTCCTGCTATTTCTCCCTTTCTCATGAAATTAAAACTTAGAAAACACAGCATTTTTTCAGCTGATCACTCCTCACCTGCAATGCAATGCATTCCTTGCATTTGGAATCATTTTTCTTGTCTGTTCTCTTCTCTGTTTCTACTGACATAATCTCATTTGAGGGCTTATCACTGCTTCCAGCAAAATTTTAGGAATCATTTCCTAAATAAGTTTATACTTTCATTTCCCACCTGGTGCCAGAGATGTATTTCTAAAATAGATTTATAACATTACCTTGCACTAAAATCTTTGCTAGTTTGCTGCCCCTTCTGGAAAAAGACCACATGTCTGAAGATGGCGTGTAAGCAGTAGACCTTCTGTCATCGCCCTGTGACCCTCTCTCTCAGATGCAGGTTCCATGCTTGTGTCTATCCTCTCAGTCTGGCAGACTCTTGATAGCCCTGCCTTCAAGTCTCATCATGTGTTCCCCATCACAGCGCACCCTGAATTCTGGCAGTCTACTCTCAGCTGCTTTTCATTCTCTCGTGAGTTCCTAACCAAACACCCTCCTCTTCCATCAGCTGTGGTAAACTGATCAGCTTGATGATGTCAATTCTTTGAAGGTTTTGCCATTTTACTTTTGCTGTTTTGTTAGACCAAGAAGTTTTTCCTTCCATGTGTACCTCATCTGAAACACTGCAGTATTTTTAAATGTGACTTGTTTATGGTTTTCCCTATTTTCGTTTTAAAATTATCACCACATTTACTGCGCTTCACTTTAGTACCAGGCAATATGCCAAATGTATTACATACCTTTATAACTCCATTAAGTTTTCAAAAGAATACAAGGTACTCACAATTTAACATTACATTTTAATTACATAAGTAAATTTCCCATGTTCACTTTGAGATTATAGATCCTTCAAGAGCGGGATTTAGATCAAGCTCATTTCCTGCAGTCATTACCAATGTACCTTATAGTATATAAATCGTGAACTGAGTATAACTTGGCTCTCTCTTTTCCTGGCTTCTCTGTATCCCTGTTCTTTTTACACTTATCCTTAATACATTATTGTTTGAAGATGTGGGGTAATCTTAGCTAAACTTTCCATTAACCGAGGAATACAACCTTAGAGGCAAGTTAAAAATCATCTTTTACTTGCTCATATCACTATCCAGCTGAATTCACTGATTTTTCAGGAGTGCTGGGGGTGACTTGAGTTTTTGAGTAGTTCTGTTGTTTCCAATTTATTAATTTCCGAAGACTTCTATGGGTCGCATCCCCAGTCTCAGTACTTCTGGGATATTTCAGTCGCTGAAGCTGCTCACACCACACCCCTCTGTTTTGCAGAGAAGGCTGCAGCTCCTGGGTGCCTCTGTGTCCTGAAGCCAGGCGGAGTCTGAGGACTCGTGTGGAGAATCAGCCCACCTGGCAGAGCCCCCTTCTTACTTTTGCTTTCCAAGCAGCACCACTTCCATTTCTGAGAAGGATGTCCTATGGGGTGACTACTTTGCATTTTGCTTATTACTTCTTTCCCATAAGGTAACATTCACAGGTATCTGTTACTTGCTTTCTGTCTTCATTTTCTGGCCATAATCTTACTTTCCCAATAAGGATCAACTCTGCAAAACTCTTCCAATGTTTTTTGTTTGGGCTCCACACCTGTGCTTTGGGATTGAGCAGCTGACTGAAGTTGATGCCACCTAGACCATCATATTATCCCAGCCACAGTGTCTACTTCACACGCAGGGATGTAACCTGGTTTAGTCTAATCTGAAGGAAGAGCAGGCCTCCATAGGGGCTATAGCAAATAGGCTTGTCATTCCCATGGATGTAAACCCAAAACAAGGAAACCTTTGCAGCCATCTTGGCATGAGGATGGAGAATTTTATTAAAGAATAATGAAGCCCAAGAACATGTGAGACCAAGAGAATGGGGAGAGAAACTGGGGGCTGATGATAGCATGTTCACACCTTTGAGTAGCTCAACCCTGAGCCTGACAATCTCTGGACTTGTCAACTACACTGGATGATAAATGCCCCCCTCTTTATTCCCCTGACACAAAGTCTTACTAATGGCCTTGAATGCATGATCCTCTTGCCCTGCCTCTCAAGCAGCTGTGATTATGGGATTGTGCCACTGAGATTGGTTTAATATATTTTTGTCTAAGCTATTGTTTTTGGATTTCTTTCACTTGCAGCAAAGGTATCTAACTGAAATGAATTTAGTCATGAATTCTTCCTGCCATTCTCCAATACTGAAATTACTACATAAATGTGGTGCAAACTGAAAAGGCCACATTAACTAAATACCATACTCTAACATCTGACCATTTATCTTAGTCATGATTATATCCAAGATCAGAACTTGACTTAAAATCAGCAGTCATAAGCCCGTTCTGAAGACACAAAATTAGAGATGAGAGATAATGAAGCAAATTCACATTTCGTATCAAAGCTTTCCCTGACATGGCACAAACTATTCTAATTGAATACAACCCACAGGTGAAGAGAAGCAGAGCTTCAGAAGCATGGGAGCTTTCCAATAAATTTCTCCTTTTTTAAAGCTAGCTTGAGAATAGACTAATACAGGTAATAAGGAAGTGATCAACTAAGACTTACATGTACTTGAACTCCAAAGTAAATTCACATAACTACTTAACAACAGCGCGGATTTTCTTACGTTCACTTAGTGCCCAGCACAGTGCTTGGCAAATTGAATCATTTTTTTGGTTAGATTCACAGGCCAAATTTATGTGGAATATATAATTTTCAGAAAGACATTTAAACAATGTAGGAAACCATTAAGCCAATAACACTTATTTTTCCTGTATTTTGGTATATATTTTTGAGGGAACTTAGCTCCAGGAAGAATGTGTGTGTCTAGGTTCACGTGAGAATGCAGAGTTGGGCTGTTTTGCTCTGCAGGCACTGGGCGCTGGGGGCCTGCTCCCAGCTGTAACATCCCAGCCTATTGAACAGCACCACACACATTTTTACCGAGAAGCAAACAAACCCAACGAGATGGGAAACACCTAACCTGGGAGAGGACTCTGTATTCTTTTGCTAAGAGGCCATAATTGTTAACAAAGCAACATTTCTCCATAAATACTGTTTTTCTTGGTGAGTAGCGTAAAAGGTATTTTTGTCTGCCCTCCGAATAGTGGCAGACTCTGTGTGAATATGTATCGTTGTCGTGAAAACTGTATGTCTATTGATAAAGTGCAACATAATTTTGCTATTTCAATCTATGATGACATGGTAACAAAAAATATTAGGTCCGTTGACTTGAAATTTCTAACCTACTCCCCCTATTTAAATTTCTTGGAGAAAGGAAGAAAATCTTTGAAAATACAAGTACTTAATGATTCCCAGAGAGGAATACTGAGAGATCAGCTGAGAAATATTTTTATAGAGAGGTTGTGAAGTAAATTTTGGATTTGCCTCCTCTTTCAGTTTCAGCCATGAAGTCGATACACACTGTACTTAGTCTGAAGGTTTCAACCTGGCCTCTCATTCATTGTGGCAACTTAAAAAAGACTTTGTAGATGAATAACTCCACATCCTCTGACATTTTGATAAGTAAATCTCACCTATTTCTATCTGAGAGGCAGCAGTCTCTAAGGAAAGCCTGTTCTCCTTTTCGTTTGTCAGGAGATTGGAATTCAGAAAACATGGTTTCTTGGGACAGCTGGTTAAAAAGGAAAATCTGGGGAAATCTTCAGGATGGAACTCATCCTCAGTGAGTTTATCAAGCAGTGAATAGGTTTGGCTGATAATCTGGATACAGTGTTAGATAGAAAGGAATTTGTCAGGGGAATGTTCTCTAATGAATTTCTAAAGATAAGGCACAGATCTTTCTGCACTACCAAAAAATCCTGCCAAATTTGCTTTCAGCAGGAATGGCAAGACATATGATATGAATAAAAGAAGTGCTGACTTTATTTCAGAGAACCGGGATATATGGTTTTAGAAGAATGTTTCTATTTTTCTGTTCTGACTAATCTATGTACTTTACATCCACTTTTTAAAAGTAGATTAGGAAAAAAACTGGAAAGGAAGTGTGACAAAGGGAATAGCAAAAGAGGTTTCTTTTTCTACTTTGAGCTTATTCGTTTTTTCTATAAAGCATGCAAAAATAATTATATGTATATGCATTTAAAATACTAATTTCTTAAAGTATATATGTATAAGGGGCATTCAAACTAAACAAAGAATGTTTATTTTTAAACTTTATTACTCTGGAAGACACACTATAATTAATCTCACTCACAATATTCCCCCAATTTCAAAAGCACTCAGGCCATCATTCTCGGCACGTTCTGAAGCAGTTCTGTAATTCCTCTCGCAGGAACGTCTTTGGAAGTCCTGGCCAGAAAGTTATTTCTTAAATTAAGTTTATTAGTACATTTGAATATACACAATCATCATGTTCATCATAGGGACTTGCACCTCTCCATGACATCTCTGTTCCTTTTTTCCCCATTCCCTTCCCTTCCCTCCAATGCCTCTTCCTCTCCTTATTTACAAAACCTTTGTTTGCATGTTTTTCTTTTCTTCCCTTTTTCTATTCCCTTCCTTCCTCCCCTCTTCTTCCCCTTTGCAGTTGGGCATTTTCTTCCTATTTCATAATATCTAGTATACATTCTGGTCCCTATTTATGTTTCTGATTTCTCACACTAAAGGAACAGTGAAATAGTTATACATGTATGTTTGGTTTATTTCACTTAAGAATATGATCTCAAGGTCCAACTATTTGCCTAGAAATGTCTTGTTTATCTTTCTTTATGGCTCAGTAGTACTCCATTACAAAAAACAAATACATCTTCTTTATTCATTCATCAGTTGATGGGCATTTGGTTTGTTTCCAAGGCTTAGCTATTACAAACTGTGCTGCACTAAACAAAGTTATGCATACATCACTGTGGGATGATGTATTTAATTCTGTCAGGAAGACACCAAGAAGGAGATTCGCTGGGTCAAATGGAACCTCTGGTTTTAGCTTTTTGAGGAATCTTCACACTGGTGTCCACAGTGGTTGCACCAGTCTACACTCCCAGCAGTGAAGTAGGGTTCCTTTTTCCCTACAGCCCCACCAGCATTTGTTATTGGTTGACTTCTTGATAACTGGATTCATTCTGGAGTGAGATGGAATCTGAGCATTGATTTAATGTGCATCTCTTGAATGACCAGTGATGTTGAACATTTTAAAATATATTTTTCTGTTTCTATTTCTTCATCTGAGAAGTGTCTATACACTTCAGATGCCCATTTTTGGATTGGCTTTTTAAGTTTGGAGGGGGAGACTGATTTTTTTTTTTTTTAGTTCTTTGCATATTCTGGATATACGTCCTTTGAAGAACAGCTGACAAATTTTTTTTCCTACTCTGTGGGTTGACTCTTCATTCTGTTGTTGATTTCTTTTGCTGTGCAAAAGCTTTTTAATAAGATGTGATCCCTATTGCTGATTCTTTGTATTTCTCATGTGATCTGGATTTTGTTCATTAAGTCTCTGCCTTCACCTATGTCTTCAAGATTTCTACCAATCATCTCTTCCAGCAGATTTAGTCTTTCTGTTTTAATATTAAAATCTTTGACCATTTTGATTTTATTTTAGTACATGTCAAGAGACGTGAGTCTAATTTTTGTCTTCAGCATGTGAATAGCCAGTTTTTCCAGCACAATTTATTAAAGATGTTATCTTTAATAACGTTTGGCTCCTTTATCAAAGATAAGAGGGCTGAGTGTGTTTGGAGTTCTCTCTGCGTCTTCTGATCTGTTCCACTGATCCTTAGGTCTGGGTTTTTTTTTTTTTTTTTGCCAGTACCATGAAATTTTTATCACAGTAGTTACGTAGTATCACTTAAAGTCAGAGATTGTGATGCCTCCTGACTTGCCTTTGTTGCCCAGAATTGTTTTTGCTAGGCTAGCTCTCTTCTAGTTCCAAACAAATGTTAGAATTTTCTCTAGTTCTGTGAGGTATGCTGGTGGCAGGATTAGGTATGCTTTGATTGGGATTGCTTTAAATCTAACAATTTTGGGAGTATGGTCATTTTCACTATGTTGGCTCTTCCTACTCAAGAACAAGGAATATCTTTCCATTTTCTGGTACCCTCTTCAATCTCCTTTTTCAGTGTATGGTAGTTTTCAATGTAGAATTCTTTTACTTCCTTTATTAGATTGATTCCTGAGTGTTTCATTTTTAAAATGCTATTATGAAAAGTGCAGTTCCCCTAATTACTCTCTCAATGAGGTTTTTGTTTGTGTACAGGGATGTCATTGATTTTTCAGTGTTGGCTTTGTATTCGGCTATATGACCACACTTGATTAGTAAACTAGAAGTCTTTCTGTGGAATTTCTGGAGTCTACAGTGTAGAGCATCATGTTGTCACAAATAATGATAATTTGCTTCTTCCTTTTCTATCCTTATTCCTTTTATTTCTTTCTCTTGTCTAATTGCTCTGGTCAACATTTCCAGAACTATATGGAACAGGACTGGAGATAGTGGAACATCTTTGTCTCATTCCTGATTTTGGAGAGAAAGCTTTAAGGTTTGCTTACTTAGTATAATGTTAGTTGTTGGTTTGTCATAGATGGCTTTTATCAGATGAGGATAAAGACCATTTATTCCAGTTTTCTGTAGGGTTTCTTTTTTATCATGTGTAAGTGTTGGATTTTGTCAAACACATTTTCTGCATCTGAGATGATCATGTGATTTTTGTCTTTGGCTCTGTTGTTGTGCTGTATTACATTTATTGATTTGCATATGTTGAACCATGCCTGCATTCCTGAATGAATCCTACTTGGTAATGGTGTACAATCTTCTCAGTGATTTGCTGCATTCTGTTTGATTGGATCTTATGAGGATTTTTTAGTTTATGTTCATCAGAGAGATTGACATGTAGCCTCCTTTTTGGTTAGGTCTTTCTCTGGTTTTGGTATTGGTGTAATACTTGTTTCCAGGTATGACTTTGGGAGTACTGCTTCCCTTTCAAATTCATTAAAGAGTCTGGAAATAATGACATTAGATCTTCTCTAATTTTCTAGTAGAATTCAGCAGGGAATTCATCAGAACCTGGACTTTCCTTTGTTGTATGTTTTTAATTACACCTTCAATTTCATTGACTGACAATGGGTTATTTAGAATTGTATCTTTTTGACTCAGCTTAGGTAATTCATACATATCTAGAAACCTGTCCATTTTTCCTGTATTTTCCACATAATCAGAATAAAGTTTCTCGAAGTAGGTACTGGTGATCGTCCAGATTTCTGTGGGATCTGTTGTAATTTCACCATTTTCATTTCTAATTGCATAAATTTGAGTTGTTTCTTGCCTTTTTAAAAAATAAGGTTTGGTAAATGCTTGTCAATTTTATTAAATCTTTCAAAGAACCAACTCTGATTCAATAGTTCTTCGTATTGTTTTTGTTAGTCTCAATTGCATTAATTTTTGCTCTGATCCTTATAATTTCCTCTGTCATATAAGCTTTTGACTTGACTTGTTTTTCTTTTTTCTAGAAGTTTGAAGTTCAACATTAGGTTGTTTATTTGAGCTTATTCTGTTTTCCTGATGTGAGACTTTACTGCTACAAATTTTCTTCATAGGCCCACTTTCATCGTATCCCATAAATTCCGACATGCTGTATCAGCATTTTCATTTAATTGTGGGTACTGTTTAATTTCTTCTTTAATTTCATGTGTGACCCATTAGTTGTTCAGAAAAGGTGTTAGTTACTTACCATGTGTTTTTGGAGCTTTTGTGGTTTCTTGTATCACTGATTTCCAATTTCATTGCACTAGGATCTGATAATACATGTGGGATAATTTTAATTCCTTTGCACTTACTTAAGCATGTTTTATGAGTTAGTATGTGGTCTATTTTGGAGACTGTCTCATGTGTAGCTGAAAGAAATGTGTATTTGATGTTGTAGGATGGCGTACTCTGTAGACATGCACTTGTACACAGGTTTAGTTCTGATACTTCTTCATTGTCTAATTGATCTATTTGTGACAGCAGGGTATTGAGGTCCCCTATTACAGTTGTGTTCATGCTTCTTTGAACTTTCATGTCCATTAACATTTATTTTACAGAGTTGAGTGTGCTGGTATCTGGTGCATATATATTTATGACTGCTATTTCTTCCTCTTGGAGTTTTACCTTAACAAGTGTGTGGTGAACTTCTTTATCTCTTTTGCTCAGTCTTGGCTTGAAGTTCACTTTGTTGGCAAGTAGAATAGCTACCCTTGCTTTTTCCTGTTACATGACATATTGTTTTCCATTCTTTGATTTTCAGTCTATGAATTTCTAAGACAAATGTGTTTCTTGTATCTAGTGTATCCATTCTGCCAGTCTGTTTCTTATGATTAGTGAATTGAAACTATTTATACTGATAGTTATAACTGATTGGCTCATCACTGATGTAATATTTTTCTGTTGTTGCTTTTCTGTCTTTCCCCTCTGTTTAGTTACTTGCCTTTTCTAAAGTTAGTGACTTCTTTCTATTGGTGTTCTTGGGATTGTGGTGTCCATTTTTCCTTACTAAAATATCCTTCAGTACATTTTGTAAAGCTGTTGTGGTGGTCATGAATTTGTTCAGTTGTTCTTTTTCATGGAAGTATTTTATTTCTCCTTTGATTTTGAAAGTTAGTTTTTCAGGGTACATCAATCTGATTGGATGTTATATTTTTTCAACCTTGAAATACTTCACTCCAAGCTCTGACTTAAGGGTTTGTATTGAGAGATCTCCTGTGATTCTGATGGACTTTCCTTTATAGGTGATTTGCTTCTTTTCTCTTGTAGTTTTTAATATTCTGTTCTTGTGCTGAATTTCTGGAATTTTGATTATTTTATGCCTTGATACAGATGTATTTTGATCATGGCTAATTGGAATTCTGAATGCCTCATTTATTTGTTAAATTATTTTTCTATGTTTGGGAAGTTTTCTGCCATTGATTCTGTGAACATGTTTTTAAATGGAGTTTGTGCTGTCTCTGTTTTCTCATTGAGTCTGATCAATTTTATGTTGTTCTTCACATCATCTTGTAGGTGTTAGATTGATTTTTCATGGGCCCTTGATATTTTTAAGGAATCTTTCTTTTCATGGTTGCTAACTGCAATTTTGTCTTCTAGATCTGATATTCTGTCCTCCACCTGGTTCAATGGCTGCATATACATTCAATGGAATTTTTAATCTCATGTGTGTCTGTTTGGATCTGTTTCAGGAATTCCATTTTTTCCTATGTTGGGCATTCATCATTTCCACCATTTTCTTAAGTTTCTCTATTTTTTTAAATCTGTGTCTACTCTAGATTCACTGTGGAGGTCCTTCATTTTGATCATCATCTCTTTTTTTCCTGAAAGATTATTTCTAATTTGATTGTTTTTTATATCCTCATTCTATTTTTTATTTTTGTTTGTTTGTTAGTTTTCCTTATGGTGCTATCATTTCAGAAAGTTCAGGTAGGCGAATTCTGATTTCTTCTATCTTGTCCCCTGGACTTGTCCTAGTAGGCCAGAGACCTAGGGTGACATTTTGCTTCTGCTTCTGGTCATTTTCTATTTTTATTTTGTCTTGTGTTGATATTTGCAAATTGCTTGTGCAAGATGGCTTTATCACTATTATCAAGGTTTCCCTAGGAAACATCTATTCCTCAGAGATGTCTTCTATATGTAGCTGGCTCTTGGTCTTTGCATCTGTCTTATGATTCCACCTCCCCAATTTATTGGGGATGAGCAGTTGCTACCTATTTGGCTCAGCCTCAAGTCCTTTGGTCCTGGACTATAGGGGTGGCTATGACCCCAGACAATCACAGTGCTGTCATGAAAGGTGTGGAGCCCACCAGGACTGCTGTCCTTAAAAGAAGAGCATTTGTCTCCATTTTGGCTAAACCTGGCCCCTATTTCCATGTATTGATATGTACAGAACAGGCCAGGATATTCTCTCAATTGGTTTTAAGCAATGCAAATAGGTTTAGTTGAGGTGCTGATGTGTAGTCCTTAAGGCAATGTAACAGTGACGCCCTGCCTATAGCTCCCAACTAGTATGAGTGAGCTAGGCCAAGTGTTGCCATGCTGTGCTAAGACTGAGGCTCAAGAAAGAATTTATGATGTCTCAGGGAATGACGATTACACATCAGAGCCTAAACCCCTAAGCACAAGATCCCTACCCAGCCTGTTACATGCAGATTACTCTTTCTGCACAACTCTCTGTGCATATTGCAGAGGTCTCAACAGGTCTCCTACCTAGCCCAGCTCACAGCGCTCATACACGTCCCGCTTTTCTCTCAATCGCTCATCCCTGAGCCACTCTCCTCTTCATGAATTAATGAAACTCAGGTTTGACCCTGGGTTGAGGCCTTTTTCCTGGTTAGCCATTGTTCTGACTGGACTTAGGAGCCCCTTGGCTCCCCACAGCTATAGATATGCCTTAGTGTCTTTATTCTCACTGTGGATTACACTGGAAGTGGTAGCTTGGAATTAATTATTGGAATTCCAATAACTTTGCCCTGATATAAACTCCACCAGACCACGATGAGGCCCAGGAAGATCTCCCTGTACGAGGGAGAACAACTGATTACAGCAGAAATGACACCCTGGCCGAAGCAGAGCAATTAGCAGTATCATCAGAGTCAAGCACAGCCCAGAAACTGAAAAGCTTTGGTAGCTATTAATTTGGCTTCTTTAACCATAGAAGCAAGATCTGTAATTATATAACAAAATCCAACATAAACCAGGAACTTGTATGACATGAGTTTCTCCTTATTTGAGTGAATTTAACCTTTGGGGGAAGGTCTAAGAGGGATAGGGGACAACACAGAGAGATAAATGAAGAGAAATACAGTGGAAGCAAGGCTGAAGGTCAAAGGGTGATCGTATTTGGGAAACTAGAGAAGAGAACAGGAGAGAAAGAATGAAGGAGAAAACAGTGTTGAAGTGAATTGGAAAGACTGGAGATAGTGTTCATTCACTTGAAAATATAAAAAAATCAAGAAAGTTAAGGGAATAGACAGCAGAGGCAAATAAAACAAACAATAAAAGTAAAAACCCAAGCGTGTGCACGCACACACACACACAAAACAGCCAGACGGTAAAAGGAAAATGAAACAAAGAAGGAGAAAGAAAAAATTAATAATAAATTTCCTCCAGTGTCCACAATTGTGTGGCAGCGTCCGAGTCAGAGCCCAGATCTGTGCTGGGCGAGGGTGCAGTGGGATTTTTCTGGATGTGGGGCTAATCTGCCCCCAGATGTGTGGGCCGGAGCCAGTCTTCATGCAGTCACCTCCGTAGGCTCCTGAGCGGCCCACCCCTCCTCACCATCTCTGCCAGGCTCTCGCGGTTGCTATGGCGCCCCCAGACAGCCTCCCGTGAGGCTGCTCCCAGTCCCTGCACAGCCTCCTTTGCTGCACCTGCACTGTTGACACCTGCTGCCCCACTTGTCCTGGGGAGGGATGGGGTGCTGTGGGCTGACTCACCGCTCCTGCTGCTGCCACAGAAACAGCCCAGGGCTGCCCAGGCCCGCTGCAGCGGGGAGAGCGCGGACCTCCCGCTGCTCGGCCACCGTACAGCACTGCTTCAGTCTGGCATGCTGGGGTCCCTGCCTCAAGTCACTGGCCGTGGGACAGGACGGGTCGTGCTGTTCTGCTCAGCACTTTCACCACCGCCGCTGTAGTCCGTAGCCTTACTGACTCACTGCTCTGCCACCGCAATGGAGACGGCCCAAGCCTCTCACTCCCACCTCAATCTCCTCTCCCACGGGGGATGGGTGCCAGCCCAAGACTGCTTCAATCTCGCGTGTCAGCCCTTTCTCGAGCCACTGGTTTCAGAGCAGGAGGAGTCACATTGCTCCACTCACCACCCTTACTGCAGCCACCACCGCAGTCCCTGACCTTGCTGTCCCTGGAGGGTCCAGGGAGCCACTCTGGCTCATGACAAAACAATGACAAAGAGTCTGGTGGCCCGTTGGGCGGGGGTGGTTTCCTGGTCACTTACCCTTGGATGTGCTGGTGAAATCTGCTGCCAGACTGCAGCGTTTGGAAGAAGGCGAAAGAGGCACGGAGCCTAGTATTCCAGGTCTAATCTCTCCGGCCTGAGTCAGCCGCACTATTTCAGTCCGTCGATATTTTGGGGAGAAACTTCCCACAGTGGCAGTCCTGCTCTGTCTGCAGGTGAGAGTCCCCCTGGCAGCGCTGTGGGCGGAATCACCACTCTGCTAAGTCCTATGTCTATGTTTTGTTTGACCTGCAAGCGTTTCAGACTGATTTTGGCACCAGGCTTTATGTCCCTCCATTTCTCCCAGTTACTTGATTTTCTCCAAGCAGCTCCAACACGGCTCCTCCTCTAGGCAGCCATGTCAAAATTCTCACGGGGGGCTTTCCGAATGTGTTGCAGAAGTCACTCTCACTACTGCCATATTTTCAAGAGAGAATGAAAAATAAAGATGAGGGGAGCAACTCTTTCTGCATTCGCAACATCTGAATCTCAAATCAATATATTTTTTACATAGAATCAGTTAACCATGGTCAATTGAAGAAATAAAAAAAAACTGTATATCTTTAAAATAGGGTTTTATATCCATTGCTTAAAATAGTCCATATTGCAGTAGACTGGTTCAATGTTAAACTCTGTTATTACAGTATAAGATGGAAATACAGACTTAGCAGAAATTTATTATGGCATGTAAAAATAAACTTTGGAATCTTCCTTTGCTTCTTTCAGTTGGCGCTGCTGCGTCTCCTCGACTGAGTTAAAGTTATGTGTGTGTTTTTTCCTCTAGATGAGTGACGACATGAAAGCCCAGCTTTTTTGTGTGTTAGCAGAGTAGAGATAGGCAGCAAAATACAGTGTCTCCTGGAGAAACTGAAACACCTGATGTCTTGGTTACTTTCCTCTCATTGTTGGAACAAAATACCCACCACCCAAGGTGAAGGAAGGAAGGGTTTATTTAGCTCATGATTTGTGGAGGTTTTGGTCCATAGTCAGCTGACTCCAAGACAGAGTGGCTCATGGCAGAGGGCAACAGTTCATGGCGGTGGAAAACAGCACAAGCAACAAGAGCAAAAGGGAGGAGCACGGAGAGAAGACTCTTTCTGTCCCTTATGTTGTATGTAGGCCACACCCACTTGGGTGTGGCACTCACACCCATAATCCCAGCATTGGACCATGAGTCATTCACAAACTCGAGAAGTCTGCCTACCTGACTGCATGAGAAAGCTTTGGGGGGACATCCAGACTCAAACCATAACATCTGGAAAGCAACAATTTGGTGAAAAAAGAAAAAGAAGTAAATTCATGAGAACAGGGGAAGGAGCTGATAGAGAAATTAGGAACTACAGACAAGCTGGAGAAACAGAGCACAACACAGAGAAAAGCATGAAGCAGTCTGCAGGGTTCAGGCTAGTTCTTTGGAAGTGGACCTTTCTGCTGAATCACAGTGAGCCCAGGGAGAACCAGCAGTTCAGGGAGAAACAACAGACCTAGTCAGCATCAGAGCTAGCCATGAAAAACCCACAGCTAACCTAACCTGCACAAACACCATGGGTTTTATTCTGAAAGCAACTCTTTCCCCAATTCAGGCTAAAGCTGGGAAAAACAAATCTAACATAGCCCACCACATTTGAGAGGGTTTAATCAGGAGCCATTGAAGGAGTGTTAATTGTTTAAGACTGAGCCATTGGACAACTGTAAAACAACCATACTCAGAATTTCCGGCGTCACTGTATCACAGTGGCCGTGTGGGAGATGGCCACTGGGGACGGCCACAGAGAGGGGGCTGGATGTAGCCCCCTGAGAAGCCTAAGCTCAGAGCAGACCCTGCCCTCCGTGGTGAGGAGCCAGACCACTTCTGTGTGGCTTGTCTTAATTTTCCTTTATTTCCCTAGGATCATTCATCTCACTCTTTGGTCATCTTTCTCATCTTTTCTTTATTTTTGAAACTTTGCTTCTTTCATTCTCCTGTACCTCAACCACTCATCTTTACTAGCATTACTACTAAGCTTAATTAATCTTCTTTAGATATTCAGTTAATAAAATTGAGACTAAGAAAACAACTGAGAGTCAAGGAATCAAAGAACTTTTTCTTTGGGAGGATACATAAAATAGATAAACCCCTGGTCAATCTTAGAAAAAAAAAAGAAAGAAAGAAGCAAAGAAAGAAAGAAAAGAACCAAGTCAATGTGACTGGAAGTGGAAAAGGTGAAATTACAAAGGACACAACTGAAATTCAAAATATGATTAATAACTACTTTGAAAATCTGTATTCTAATAAATTGAAAAAGAAATGCATAGGTTCCTATGTACACAAACTTTAGAAAAACTGATCCAAGGAGATATAAAAACACTGAACAATTAAGTAACAGATGATAAAACTGAAATAGTAATAAAAAATCTACAAGCCAAGAACATTTCAGGATATCATGGACTTATCCTTGAATTCTACAGGAACATCAAGGAAGATCTAACACCAATTACTCCTCAAACTCTTTAATGAAATTGAAAGGGAAGGAGTACTCCCAAAATCATTCCTGGAAGCTAACACCTTGATTTCAAAATCAGACAAAGACCCATATAAAAAAGAAAATTACAGGCCAATCTGTTTATTGACCATAGATGCAAGAATCCTCACCATGGTACTAGTAAACAAAATACAATAAATCATCAAAAATATCATGTATTGTGCTCAAGAAGTGCAAAGATGGTTGAACATAAATCAATAAATGAAATACAGCACATAAACAGAATCTAGGACAAAAATTTTATGATCACCTTAATAGATGACAAAATCCAATATCCATTCATAATAAAAACTCTAAAGAAACTAGCTGTAGAAACACCTTATCTCAATCTGATAAAAGCTTTTATGAGAAACATACTGTCAACATCATAGTAAATGGAGAAAGACTGAAATCTCTCCCTCTAAAATGAAGAAGATTAAGAAGTCCATTACAGAGAGCTTTTCCCAGTCTCATAGTGGTCTGAGAAGTTTATATTTGTAATTCCATGGGAAAGTTGTTGGAATTCTAGCAAATTAATTCCAATCTACCACTTCTGGTGCAATACATGGCGAGAATAAAGACACTAAGGCGTATTTGTAGTTGGGAGCCAAGGGAGTCCCAAATTCAACTGGAATGATGAATGGCCAGAACAGAGGCCCCAACTCAGGGCTGAACCCAGGTTTTATTAATTCTTAAAGAGAGGAGTGGTTCAGGGATGAGTAACAGTGAGAGTGGTGGGAAGTACGTGAATCTCATGAGCTGGGCTCGGTAGGAGGCCTGAGATCACCCCTGCAGTATGCAGAGAGAAGGATGTGCAGAAACACAATTTGAGGCAGGAGCTAATGTTTTGAGGTCGGTGCTTCAGCTCTGATGTGTAAATTTTTATGCTCTGGGAAGTCACAGCCTCTTATCTCGAGGCCCAATCCCAGACTCCAGCTGACAGTGTGGAGTGTGGCTCTCCCTCCAGTCCAACTCATACAAAGTGGAGCAACGCTGACCTGTTGCCTTGCTTCAAATACTGCATGTCAGCACCTTAGATAGACCGGTTCGCATTGCTTAAAGCCAACTAGAGGGATAAGGAAATGACCTAGCCAGCTCTGTACATATCAATACATGGAAATAGGGCCACACTTAGCCAAAATGATGATAACCACTCTTCTTTCAAGGAGAGTCATCCAGGTGGTTCACCACAGTCCGCTATCACCACACTCTTCTACCATCAGCTTACTCCTACCCAGAACAATCAGACAAGAGGAAAAATTAAATGGAATATGTCTAGGACAAGAAGAGGTTGATAATCACTATTTGCAAATGACATGATTCTTTATATGAAAACCCAAAAAATTTCACCAAAGGACTCCTAAAACTAATAAATTCAGCAGTGTAGCAGGGTACAAAATCAACACACAAAAATCAATAGTGTTTTTGTATATTAATAATTAACTCTCCAAGAAAGAAATTAGGAAAACAATACCATTCACAGTAGCTTCAAGAATAATTAAATACTTAGAAACTAACTTTAAAAAGAGTAAAAGACCTCCATAATGAATAACATAGTACTCTGAAAAAGGAGATCAAAGGAGACATCAGAAAATGGAAAAATATTCCCTGTTCCTAGATAAGCGGAACCAATATTGTCAAAATGGCCATAGACTTATACATAAACTTAATGTAACCCCAATCAAAATACTAGCAACATTCTTCATAGAACTAGCAAAACTAATCCCAAAATTCACATGGAATGAAAAGAGACGTAAGATAGCAAAAGCAACCCTGAACAATAAGAGGAAAGCACGAGACATCATAATTCTTGATTTCAAGTTTTATTACAAAGCCACAGTTATGAAGCTACAGTATGCTACTGGCAAAGACAGGCATGAGGGTCAATGAGACAGAACAGAGGATGTAGACGCAAGCCCAGCTATTTTATCTTTGATAAAAGGACCAGAAACATAAGGAAGGAAGTGAAAAAAAATAGCCTCTCTATTAAGTGCTACGGGGAAAACGATATCCACAGGCAGAAGATTTAATCTAGGCAAATATCTCTCAACATACACTAAACTGAAATCAAGATAGTTCAAAACTCTAAACATTAAAACAGAAACACCACCTTCTGGAAGGTAAGGTAGGTAAAACCTTTGCAGACTTAGGCATAGGCAAGGACTTTCTGAACAGAACCCCAGTTGCACAAGATATAACACAAATGAGATAATATCAAATTAAAAAGGTTCTCTATGGCAAAGGAAACAACCTACAGTGTAATCAGACACAATGGAAAAAATTTTTCTAGTTACTCCTTGGACAGAAGAATGATATAGAAAATATATAAAGAACTAAAAAATATTAGACTCTCCCCAAATAAAGCACTCGAATCCAAAAGTTAACAGCTGAAATGAGCAGACACTTCTCTGAAAAAGAAGTACAAATGGCCAATAAATATATGGAAAAAATGGTCAAAATCTCTGGTCATTAGACACATGCAAATTAAAATAACACTGAGATTCCATCTTACTTCAGAAGGAATGGGTATTCTCAAGAAATCAAATAATAACAAATGCTGGCAAGGCTCTTTGGGGATAAGAAACCCTTCTACCTTGTAGGTGGGAATGTAAACTAGTACAAAGTACTGTAGGTATCATTATAGAGATTCATCACAAAACTGAATATAGAAATTTCACCTGACTCTACTATTCTCCTTCTAGTTATCTTCCTGAAAGTGTTAAAGACATCATACGACAATGCTGTGAGCTCTTCTATGTTTGTATTAGTACAACTTATAATAGTTAAAACTTGGAAGCGACCTATATGTCTAACAACAGATGAACAATAAAGAAAATGTAATTTTTAGACACAGTCAAGTACTATTCTAACATACAGGATAAACTTAAGTCATTTGTAGGAAAATAGATGTGCCTTGTGACCATAATGTTTAGTGAAATAAAGTATACACGCAAGCTTAAACACGAGAATCTCAAAGTATAAATAAATTAAAGAGCAAAGCAGAGGACAGACAGTAAGAAACAAGGATCTTTTGCAAAAGGGAAGAGAACCAAGAGATAGAGAGAGGTTGCAGAGGGTATGGGGGCAAAAATAATGAAGATGTGCTATGTACATACACTAACTTCACAAGGTGAATGCAGTCATGATGTACTGCAAACACAAACCTATAAAAATAAATAAATACAAAATGAAAAAAGTCTAAGGACACACGTTCAATTCTTTTTAGCAACCTTTTGTGAGGACATTCAACTGCCCTTATCACATCAGTGCGAAGCACTGAGAAACCATGGATTTCCCCAAAGCCAGAGTAGGTGCCCACTCCTCACTGCCCCTGTTCTCCAGGGTTGACCTTGACCCTCTACTGCCGCCTGTCCACTCCTGACAGTATCCACCAGAACAACAAATCCTTTTAGAGATTACAAGGACCTAAGGCATGGATGGGGACACATATGCAAGTTAACAGTAATCATTTCTACAAATTTAGGTCTAGACAAAGACATTATGTAGAGAGATAATAATTGTAGCTAGTGTTGATATGACTACCACTCCAGGTTAACACAAAAATAAAGTTTTTGATAAAGCAACAGGGATCTTTTGGAAAAGGGAAGAGGTTGTAACTAGTTATATTAATTGCTAAAGACTGATAAAATTATCATCCATCCTACACCCTTTTGTGCATCTTCTACATTGCAAGCCTAGAAAACTGAACTACATTTCCTATACTCTGATAGCTACAGTTTTGGATGCAAACCAGTTTTCACTAATTAATTCTTATTAGAATTCATATAATATTTTGAAAGTGAAGGACTGAGCTGTGCTCCTTTTCATGCAGCTGCTATACTCAAACTGTCATTGGAGTATGGGTGTGAGTAATAATTGTTCCGTTGATACTTGAATCGTTGCTACAGTGCTATACTCAATCATTCAGTAATTTCAGGGGAGAGTCTTTATTGCTACTCATCTAATCCATCAAATATAAATACTCTTTCCCTCTATTCCTTTCTTTAAGAAAAATGTGGGATCCCTGTTTCTTCAACTGGAAATTAACAAATACCATATTTGACAGGATGAACGCCTTCATGCTGTAGATCTATGAGGAGGGAAAACTGTAATTGTTACCCTACCTGGTGGGATTTGAAGATGCTGATGGTCTGTTTACACATGGAATATAAAATACTAGCTGCCCATTGAATGCAAAGATAACAGAGTTCCTTAAACCCCCTTCACTGACTGTCTCCTATAATCCATCCACACAACACAAGTCTTCGTGGACCAAGTAGGCACAAAGTGGAGCACGCCGTGTGTGAGAATCTCGGGAACTGTGGAGCGGGTGGGCTGCTTCTCAGAGCACTGATGACATGGAAAATGCTTAAAAATAAATCCTTTTAAAAGAAGAAAATCATGAGCCGGGCGTGGTGGCGCACGCCTTTAATCCCAGCACTCGGGAGGCTGAGGTAGGCGGAGCGTTGTGAGTTCGAGGCCGGCTTGGGCTACAACGCGGCGCAAGGCCGACCTGAGCTACATAGTGCGACCCTGCCTCAAAAAAAAAAACCAGGGCTGGGAGTTTGGCTCAGTGGCTTAAGCGCCTGCTCTGGCAGGCGCAAGGCTGTGAGTTCAATCCCCGGTGCCGCAAAAAAAAAAAAATAAAAAAATAAAAAAAAATAAAAGAAGAAAATCAGAGACTGGGAAGAGGTTTTTTTTTTTTTTTTTTTTTTTTTTTTTTTTTTTTTTTTTTTTTAACAACATACATTTGGTAAAGAAGTCAAACCCAAAATCAGTAGAAGAAAAGAAATAATAAAGATTAAAGATGAAGTTAATACAATAGAGACTGAAAGAATAGGAAAGGTCAGTGAAATAGAGTTGACTCCTTTAGGTAAACTAACTTAAATAAAGAGAGAATCCAAATTAATAATAACAGAGATGAAAAGATCATGTCATGACAAATGTCACTATAATTCAGAAGATCATTCAGACCTGTCTTGAAAATTTACATTCTCTTAAATTGAAAAAACTAGAAAAAATGGATGTTTCTAAACATATATGACTTCCCAAAATGAATGAGGAGGTTATTAAAAATAAAAAGGTAAGTAGATAGATCACTAACAAGCAGTAAGATTGAAACAGTAAGGAAGTTTTCCAACAAATGAAAACCCAGGACTAGACCTGTACCTTATAGGAGAACTAACACAATTTCTCTTTGAACTATTCCATGAATGGAGAGAGAAGGAATCCTCTCAAAATCATTTAAAGAAGCTGGGATCACCCTGATACAACACCTGGAGAAAGACACAATAATGAGAAGAAAAAATTGTGGAACTTGATGAACATAGATGCAAACATCCTCAATAAAATATTTGCAAATCAAATTTAACATCACATTATAAAGATCACACATCATTATCAAGCTGATTTCATTTCGCAGATGCAAGGATATTTGAGCACATACAAATTAGTAAACATAACACAGCACATAAATATAACATGTGGGTTGGGGCGAGAGGCCGCAACCACAAGCAAGCCTGCTGGCCTCCCTGGTGAGTCTGCGCGACTGCACAGAGCCCAGGGGGAGAACTATGTGCCTTCTGAGGACCCTCCATGTTGGGGCGAGAGGCCGCAACCACAAGCAAGCCCGCCTGTCCCCCTGGTGAGTCTGCGCGACCGGGCGGACTCCAGGAGGAGAGAAAGAGTTGGGTGCCATAGGGCCGCTGGTGCGCGGGCTATGAGTCAAGGACTCCCCTCCCACCGCTGCCGAGCATCCTGTTTGCCCAGAGGACCTGCTGGGTTCATGGCAATTGGGTTACAAATGCTTGTATTGCTGGATTGTTTTGCAGGCCTGGTGCCCACAGTCTCAGCATTTCTTGGGTAGATGACATTTTCCAGTGTGGCAAATAGGTGGGATTGTCCTCTGTCTTATCTTTGAGCCCCAATATTGTTGTCATTGGTTTGCTTAATTTTGTTTAATTTTCATTTCCTTTTTTTTTTCTTCATTTCACATCCTGTTTTTATTGGTTTTATTGTGTTTTGTTTTTGGTTTGTTTTTGCTATGCCTGATGGAATGGTCAACTATTCTGAAAGTAACTAGATAAAATATAGTAGCCATTGTTTTCATAGTATCTCTCTCTGAAGTTCTATGCCTGTTCTACTGCTTTGTTTTGATTGTTCTGTTATCTTTTGTTGCATTTCACTATCTTTGAAATAAAAATAAAAAAAATAAAAAAATAAATATAACGTGGAAATTTCCTATAATACATATTATGTTTCAACAAACATAAAATGGTACATAAATATAACATGCAAACTAATAAACATAACATGTACCTATAACATGTAAATTAATAAACAATGCAGCATACAGATAGAATCAAGGATGACATCACAAGAATATCTCTGAAGACAGAAAAAGACCTTTGGCTTGATTCATTTGTTGAATAATCCAGGCAACATTGAGGAAGACAGCAATAGATTCATAAATGGATGGCAAACAGATTATCCTGGAATATCAACACAGAACAGAAAAGCATGCAGAAACAAGGTCAGCCTGGGAGAGATTCCACGCTGACACAGAGGCCAACGTCGAGGACACAGCGGCGAGCTCAGCCAGTCAGGCAGAGCTGGGCGAAAGCACCTGTAACATGGAAGATTCGGTGACCCATTGGGGGAAATACTGGATCAAATACAAAAAGGAAAAAAAGCATCTCAGGTAATTTTGTAACTTAAAGAAAAACATAGCACTGGAATTTTAGAAAAAACAAATGTTCAAAGATATTTCTGCAATCTTACGTAAGGAAAGGCCTTTGTGGTATGATTTCAGTATGAGTAAACAGTGTGAAAATGTTGCATTTGGCCTCATATTTTTAATTTTCCTCAGAAGACATTACGAGCAAGGTTGAAAAGAGAATGAGGAAGTGTGAAATGATAGTTGTTCTAAGTATCACAAAATGTGACTCGATTTAGGCTATGAAATCTAAAAATCTATAAAAGAATGACACACCAAAATGAAATCGAAAAACCATTTTACTTCTAACACTTGATCCCCTTTTTATGTCAACAAATCAGCAAAAATGACAGAAAGTAAGTTTGAATAAATAGATGAAGAATCTTAAATAAGTGAGATGTCATTTTAAAGTGAGTAAAAATTGAAAATATTTGTATGACCACTATTATTAAAGGTGATAGAAAACAGCATGAACACACAGTTCACTAAGGGTATAAACTGTCTAAAAATATTATAAAGACAATTCTTAAAAGTGTATAAAATTTAAAATGTGTCTAATAAATTATAGGAATTTCCTATATAAACACTCATGAAGATATGTCCAAGAAGTTCCAAATTGTCCATTGTTGCACTGATAACAATGGCAAAAATCTTGAAATAACCATGCAATGAGAATTAAGCATTTTATAGCATATCCTTAATATAAACTAATCTGCAGCTGAGGAACTCTAAGGTACAGATATTACAGATATATGTGAAGAGAGAGATGGACAGTAACTAAAGCAAAGAATGAGCTGTAAATTCGTACATGTGCAGTATGCATGCACAGGAATAAATCAATACATGTATGTGTCATAAATATATTTACAAGTTAAAGTATTATATTTATAAGCTAAATATATTTACAATTTAAATTTCTGCTTTTATTAAACTAAGAACAGCAATTTATTTAGCTGTTGGGATTAGGGGAACATATTATTGTATAACTTTTTTTCTAAAGGTATGTTTGACATTTACAGTAGCAAAATTAAGAGTTAAAACATTTGATATTCAGAAATGGACTCATTTCTGACTCATGAAAGCACAGCTGTTGAGAATAATGTTAGCTAACCCTTATGATATCCAGCTGCTGCGTGTTCTCCGAAGCAGCTTACCGACTTCTCATTTACTTGTTCCAGGGGCACTACAAGGAAACTCCCCAGGCTTCAGACCAGGAAAACGGGTCACACAAAATTTATGAAGTTGCAAACAATTAGTAAGTGTGAAACCAAGATTCAAAATGAGGCAGTCAGACCAAAGAGGACTTATTCTTAATAACCTTCCCATACTAACTGCAAAGAGAGGAGAAAATCGTATTTTATTCTTAAAAGACATTTAAGAGATATCCTGTCTTCATCCCAAAGAAACACCTCCCATATTTAGATGATGGATCAACCTTCATCAGAAAACTTGCAGAGAATTATTGCCTTCCTCATCTAGTTACCTGAAATCACTGACAGAATTAATTGTATTGCCTAGCTATAATTTCCATCTGTTGGTCAGTATCAACTGACTTTGTATCCAAAACAATGACGAGAAATAACCGCATTCTTTCTATAGGATAGTATTTCCTTTTCTGGATGATCAGGTCTGAATCTCAAGCGAAGTAAACACAGTATCTTCGCATCGGGGATGACGTGGATTCAAACTCCTTTTGTTCCTCTTCGTAACCATTTGTCAGTGATTCGGAGGGGAAGACAGCCCTTTTCCTTCACCACAGTGCTCAGCCTGAATGAATCCATGATAGCGGCCAGGGAAGAAGTCTCCCTGGGCCACGGGGGAAAATCACGTAATAGCACTGTCCACCCGCAAAACAGACAGACACCAAAATTTGTCCTAAAACAGAATCATAAAGGTAACGCATAGCATGGTCAGCGCATGGTGAAATTGGCAGTGGACGTGTTCAGGCGCAGAGAGAGGCCAGCACGGAGGGAGAAAAGTCGTCTAAAAGCAAATGAGCAACCCCACGCGAGCATCTGTGTAACGCAGTGACAGTGAGACAGACAAGAAACTGGAGGCAATGGCGACCGTAACTGCGCAGGACTGCGATGCTGGGACGAATTCCCGATTCCCGCGGAAGTTATTCACAGTCACTAAGTCTTTATCGGGCGGCTTTGCTACACTGGTTTCCTGAGAAGCTGAAGGTCCCCAGAAGGTGGAAGAATGCATCCTGGGTACCCAAAGAAAAGGAGAAAGTGTTAATTATCAGCACAGACAGAGCTCCTGGGGAGCCCTCAGGAAGAGAGACATGGACACGCGAAGGAAGGGGGTTTGCTGGTAGAGAAATGAGAAACACAGAACCAGGAATGATAATTGTATGGAGAAAGTTTGGAAGACGTGTGAGAAAAGAGGTGACAAAATTAAAATTGTAGCTGGAAAAATTGTTTTTATAACCGGGTTAAAGGAGATGACTTACAGACTTTTGCAAAACTAAATGTTCACTAGAACCTGAGCTGAAACCATATAAATACCAGAGGGTATAGAGCAAAAACTTCAGAGTTGGGAAACACAGTGCATATTTAAATCCATTTAAATAATGACATAGAAGCCGGGCGTGGTGGCGCACGCCTTTAATCCCGGCACTTGGGAGGCTGAGGTAGGAGGAGCGTTGTGAGTTCGAGCCCAGCTTGGGCTACAACGCGAGCGCAAGGCCGGCCTGAACGACACAGTGTGACCCTGCCTCAAAAAACTAGGGCCAGGAGTTTGGCTCAGTGGCTTAAGCAGCTGTCTGGCAGGTGTGAGTTTGTGAGTCCAATCCCCGGTGCCAAAAAAATAAAAAAAGTAAATAAATCATGGCATAGAATTTAAACCTAAGCATTTAAACAGTCAAATTGCCAGTGTGTTAGTTTTCTATTGCTGGTGCGATCAATTGTCATTCCTTTAGTGGCTTGACATAGGTTTATTTCATTTCTGTGGATTAGAAATCCGATATAGACTTCACAGGGCTCAGATCACGAAATCAGCAAGGCTGTTCCCCTTCTGAAGGACCCAGGGGACGACCCAGGTCCCTTCCTTTTCTGGTTTCTAGAGCTACCGCTCTCTCTCACCGGTCTTGTTCTCCGCCGTGGCGGGCTGAGGCTTCTCAGGTTCACATTCTCTGATTCTCCGCCTCCACCACACTCCAGCTTTTAAGGACTGTTGTGGCTACGCTGTACCCTGCTAGATAATCCAGTAGCATCTTAGGATTTTAATGTCAGCAAACTAGCAACTTGAATTTATTTTACAACGGTGTTCCTCTTTGTCAAGTGACCTCGTATATGGATTAGGACGTGAATGTGTTTGGGCGACTTTATTCTACCTTGCATCCCAGCAAACCAATGAATCTTTGTAACTCTAACACAGACTAAGCACACAAAGTTAACATCCTGATGTTCATTTTTAATGAATGAAGAATTTGACTTAGTACGACTGAAATATGGAAATATTTAAAATAGTAGATCAACTAATAATTGAAAAAGGTAAAAGTAAACACTCATCTCCCAGGCTGAAGTTTCACAGCCGAAGTGTGATGGATCGGCCTCAGGTGTCCACTTTCAGGAGAAGACGGAGGGCCAGCCAACCTGTCTGGGGACTCTCATTTACATCTTATTGTCTAGGGAGATCAACAAACTAGTAGTATTTAGCTAAGCACACTGTCATTCCCAACAAAACTTGGAAGTCTGGTAGCAAGATAATGACTAGATAGCTAGTGGTGTTTCTCATGAAGATCTAGTTATGCATATCTGAAGACAAATAAAAATTTTTTCAAATAAGAAAAACCTCAGGAAAGCACATAAATCACTCATATTGGATATGAATTAAAACAGAAACTCATGAGTGATAAAGCTACGGCATGAGAGAATTGGCACTGAACATTGCCTCCATCTGAATGACGCATAAATAGAAATAAATGAAATGATTATCACTATTATATTGCATACAAATGTTACATTTTTAGTAAAAGTACATTATATCAAATGAAAATCACTGTTAATGGAGTAGGAAAAAATTAAAAATCCAACCAACAAATATCAGGAGACTAAAAGGAGTAGAAAGATGTGTGACTTGGTGCTCCAAGTGAGAAATACAGTTTGTGTTTAACCATTTTAAAAAAGTAAGTGAATGCAAATAGAATTAAAGACAGACTATCCACCTTCTAAAGTACTAAAAGGATTGGAGGGGACGAGGTCAGAGGTCAAAGAACTAGGGTCAGATATTTTTAAAAAATAAAAGCAAAAAACAAAAAGCAAAAAAAAGAACCATCAAGAAAAATATGAGACAAACTCTTGAAACAAAAGCTTATAAAACTATAATACATCAAGGACATCTGTTGTAACAATGTATAGAATAGGAAATAGACATTAAAAAATTCATATTGGTTTAAAATTGAAAACTCTATTGAATATCATGTGCAATAATCACACAATTATTTAAATATGTACACATTAGAAGTGCAAGCACTGAAATTCCAGGTAAACCTATACATTCAATGAAAAATACTAATAAAACAATATGTTTTATAATGCATAATATATATCACATGTAAAAATATGCTTTATAATGCATTATGCATAATATATACTATATTAAAGTATTGACTAAGGTTAAGATATTAAATAATAATTCCAAAATAATTTTGCAAATGTTACAACAGTCCTCAAGTTTTATGTGCCCTTTGGCATAATATTGAAATATGGATAAGAAACCATTGGTAAAACAAGCAGAATTTAACTAAAACAAATTCAATGAAAGATGTTTACTATTCTGTTTATAATGAACTAAATACATGAAACATCAGCAAGTGTAGTAGAATTGTGAGTATTTTAACTGATGATTTACTAGCTATGTATCCTGGGAATAGACCATGTATTGGGAAACATGGAACATGAATTGAAACTGGTCATATTCATGGACATATAAAACAACAATAATATCTCAAAACTACACTTAATGTATTTTTAACATAGCACCCAGAATAATACACTAAAACTTTAAATATTAGGAGGAAAATTTCTCAACTATAAGAATTGAATTTTCTCTTAAAAAAATAGTTTCAAAGGCAAAAGTAGAATTACAACTGTAAAATACATTAAAAATCATAATATTGAGTACATAATATATCAGTGGGATAAAATGCATTCACTGAGAAGAAAAATGAGCAGCTATACAATTTTGTCTTCGGTTTCTTTTTTTAATTTTTAGTAGTATATATTTGCCATATATAATGATCACCTTCCTCATGGGGAATTTTTACCTGTACAAAGTAAGACTCAATTCTTTTTCCCCCATTCTCCTTTCCTTCCTTCAACTCTCTGCATTTACAGAAGCTCTATTTGGAGTCTTGTTTTTTTGTTTTTGTTTTTGTTTTTGTTTTTTTGGCACTGGGATCGAACTCACAACCTCATGCCTGCCAGGCAGGTGCTTAAGCCACTGAACGAAACTCCCAGCCCTATTATTTTCAGACAGGGTCGCACTATGTAGTTCAGGCCAGCCTTGCTCACGTTGTACCCAAGCCAGCCTTGAACTCACAACTCCCCTTTTACCTCAGCCTCCCAAGTGCTGGGAGTGTCCATTATCTTTTTAAAATCCCTTTTCCCTTTCTTTGCTTCCTTCTCCCCTTTCCTCATTTCCCTTCCATTTGAACATGTTCTTCCTACTTTCCAATACCTGTCCTCTGTTTTGCTCTTTTTTATCCTTTAGGTTTCTCACACAGGAGAAATAATGCATTATTAAGCTGATTTGTTAAAATAAAAAAAATCAGATAGCCTCCTTTTGTGCTTGTGTTTAACATAATTCTAAAGATGATCATATTTAAAAGTAAGTAAAAGTTGTAAATTCTGAGGAAATGAAAGAAGCATTAGTATTTCTGCAATTAAGAGAAAGTATTTGGAAAGTCCAAAAGGACAAAGGAACATTCATCAGACTTTAAAGATACCCTCCAAAAAGGTATGTATTAAAGTAAGTTCTTAAAATATAATCATAAAAAATCCCATTGACGTTATTACAGAAAAGAACAGAACAGAACAGAAAAGCCCCCAGAGATGAATTTAAGAAGAAACATGCAGGACTCACCCAGTTTAACAAAACTCAAAATCTACTGAGGAATGAAAACAGATGTAAATAGAGTCAAAGTTCTTCCTTGAATAGGATCCTACTTAATAATAACTATCTGAATGACTTATATATTTCTTTTAAAACTAAAGTATAACCAGCAAAGTGATTTTTGGCCAAATATTCTGTGGCATATTTAAAGATTTATATTGCAATAACCATTATTAGTACAAAGCTATGGTTATTGACATCATAATACTATGATAAGAATATATATACACATCTACACAGAATTCTATAGAATTCCAAATGTATATGAGGAGTTAGTATGTGATATCTATAACATTTCAATTACTTTGAAAAATATGGATTTACGAGCAAATTGTATGGCAGAATATAGATAGTCATTAAAATGAAAAAGTAGATCCTCACTGCAATTCTTATGTGAAACTATATCACAGTAATGTTGAAATATTGAACACTAGAGACAAATAAATATAAAAGCAAATGATTGAGGAATTCTGGTGAATATTACTGTAATGTGGGTTGAAGGAATCATCTCAAACTATATCATGAAGTAAAAATAACTAAATAAAATAGTTTCTGGTCCATATCAATATAATTAGTTTTTGTTGTTGTTTTTTGCTTTTATTGTTGTTTACAGTGCTGGGAATTGATTTTAGGGCCTTGATTTAGGCAGGCATTCTATCAATGTGCCACATCCCCAGTCTGATATTGAATTCTTATTAGAAACTTTTCTACAAAAATCATTACTGTGCCAGATAACTTCACTGGTGGCTTTAATTAAATATGTAAGAGAAGAAATAATTTAAAACTAAAACAATAAAATTAGAACACTACCTCATTTTAAAAATCCTGCATTAACCTGATTCCAAAGCTCAAAAATCATATAACAAGGAAACATATCTATATACTGTAGATATCAACATAGACATAAATTTTCTTAGTATAACATATATATTCTTAGCCACTATTTCCAGCACTTATGTGAAAAGCTAATTGATGTGTTATTAATGTGATGGTTGAACTTGTTTATTAGCCTGACTGCCTTGAGAATGCCACAGAGATCAGTGAAGTACACTTCCGGTGTGGGGGTCATGGGATGTGACTTGGTGACTACTTGGTCCTTGGCCTCCTTCTCTTGGGCCCTTCCCTGGCTCTCTGCTCCCTGGCTGCCATGAGTGAACAGATTTCTTCTGCTAGTCCCTTCCACAGTGATGTTTCTGCCTTGGAACCAGCCAGACATGGACTGAATCCCCTTCAACCGGCAATCCAAATGAAGATTTCCTCCTCTACCTTGTGTGTGTCAGATACCTGCTCACCGTGCAGGAAAGCTGACCACTACAATGCCAGGTGATATTTTTGGCAGGAACTCAAAAGTTGGCCTAACTTTTGAAAATGAGTTAATCAACCATATTAAAACAATGTTTTAAAATAAGACCATCTTAGTTGAGGAAAATTATTTTCCAAAACATAGTGTTTATCCATATAAAAACCCTCAGAAAACTAGGAACTAGGAATTTACTCAACCTGATAACAAGCATCTAAAAATGCTTTATAGTTAAGATACAAAACAAGAACAAAGATGCGTAACACCACCTCTTCTATGCCAGGAAAAATCTGAACATGCTATTATATTAAATATAAAATATAGTAAAGGGTATTGCCCAAATATTATGTGCAATAAAATAAGTAAATTTCTTATTGTTCCTAAAGAGTTAAATAATCAATGAAACATTTTCATAGAACTAAAATTCTTCAATAAAATAAACCAAACCATCAGTGAATCTGAGAATTATGCTGAGAAATAGAAGTCAGACATAAATAAAATATCCTTGTATAACTCAATATGTACGAAGTCCTGGGATGGAAAGCACAATATATACCAAACCATCAGTGAATCTGAGAATTATGCTGAGAAATAGAAGTCAGACATAAATAAAATATCCTTGTATAACTCAATATGTACGAAGTTCTGGGATGGAAAGCACAATATACGTGGTAGAAATCAGATAATTAGTTCTCAGGTGGGGTTTGGGGTGGGTTAACAGGTAAGGGATACAGGGGACCTCTGAGGGCAGGCAGAGGACTCCAGACGCGGCCGGGGTTCCCGGTTCCATGCTGTGCACAGATTGGCCACAGCGAGTGGGAGGAGGCAGGGCTGACACTGCTATGAAGATTTGTGAACAGAAATAATGAATTTCTAAGGATATGGAGTCCACTGATTTATAGCTAATTGTTGAAAGCAAAGCAATGAATAATGTTGCTGAAGGAGGATATAATGAATTAGAAAAGGACCAAAGACAAAAATCCAAGAAATGCCTCTATTTAAAGAGCAGGGGAGGGGAACTTCCTCCAAGATGGCCGCCCAGATGACACTGTGACAGGGAGGCTCCCTGAGTACACCATCAAAATGCTGGAATATAAACTAATATAATAACAGAGAGAAGGGAAAAAGAGGGAGATGGGTCCTCTGGACCCAAGAAGAATCTAAAACGAGAACTGTAGCCCACGGAAAGAGTAAAAGAATGAAATAAAGGCAGAGACCAGAAGCACCTCTGTCTGGAGCAGAATCCAATCAGCGCTGAGACCCGAGCCGAGAAGGTACGATCCAGGTGCTCTTGATACGCGTGGAGCTGCCGGGAGAATTGCGGCAGTGTGGCGCAACAGCAGAGACGACAGTCGACCGTGGAGCGAGGTGGTCGCGAGCGGGCGAGTGAGTGAACCCGGCGGCCCCCACCCCCCCACCCCCGAGGGAGTGCGAGGGACAGCCATCTTGAGACCGGAACTGCACCTAATTAGGCACGGTTCCTGGAAGGCCGAGGCGGAAACGGCGCGGGTGCCCTGAGGGTGATAGAGGAGGTTTGGCGGACGGCCCTGTACAATTTACCAAACAGCAACCCCATCCTCTCGCGCACCGCAGTAGACATTCACGGAGCAGAAACAGGCTTGGGAGAAGCAGTGGACCAACACGGCCTCACGGGCGAGCCCAGGAAAATGCCAAGACGGAAAGGCAGAGGGCGCTCTCCAGACTCCGATACAAGCAGAACCGATCCCGGGGACGCTAATGCTGACATGGTCGGGAGTTCAAAAATTAAACTCTCAGAGGAGTTGACAACAGAAGTGGGGAGACAACTCCACGAAGCTATGAAAGAAATTAAAGCAGCACTGTTAACCCAACTGAGAATTGAAATGAAACTCATAATCAGGGAATCGCTAAGTGCCTCTAAAGGAAACATAGCAGGAAAGGTGGAGGATGAAAAAGGAAATTGAGAATGAAACTAATAAAAAATTAGAATGCATTAATCAGATTCAGAGAGATTACGAGGACATCAAAGAATCCAATAAAAGTTGGCAGAACCACTTGAAGGAAACTAAGGATAGACTTTCATATCTGGAAGAAAGAATGAAAACTTGGGAAAGAGAAAGGAGAGACTTTCTCAAGATAATTAGAAATCTGGAAGTGGCAGTGCAATGGCTGCAAGACAACCCAAGGAA
>RJWM01019104.1:0-39804 GCA_004363535.1 Dasyprocta punctata | reverse complement strand
GAGGGGGCGGTTAGTTTTGCCTTGTCTTTGAAGTTCCATTATCTCCAAAAAAGGCTGTGACATGTACAGCAGCCTCAACTGTTCTTCAGGAGTTGGGGGTTTATGGAAGTTTCCCACAACCCGGTGACTACCTGACAGGTTGTGTGTTGTGTTTGATGTCTGTCTCCTTCCTAGAGCAGCAGGTCTGTGAGGGCAGGGATCACACTTAGTCACCCCTGTGTCCCCAGCACGTACGGCGGGGATACTGCACCCAGAAGGTGCTCAAAAAGTCAAGATGAGTGAGTGGGATCAGAGGTGGACACCAGGTGTGCATTTCTGACAGTGTGTGTGTTTGCTTGCATTATCGAAGGACATAACCATGTTTTCAATGTTTCTGTGCAACATATTTGTGTCTTGTTTGTATTTTTGTCTTAAATTTTTACTGTTGTAAACAATTTTTATAATAAACACTGGACCCAAAATTCTTTGGTTTGGGTGTGGTTTTTTTATTCTTATTTTTTATTTTAAAGAGCTTTAGAGAAAAACAATGAAAACAAAGCAATAAAAATGATACAGAATTTCAAAACAAGATAATAGGAAATTAGCAATGGTCATTATATTGTTATCTTCAGAATAGTTGCTGAGATTACAAGATACAGACATGCAAAACCAATCAAACAGTATGAGCACTTAGTTTCTTTCCATGAACTAATAGAATTAGTAGTACAATTATCTTAGCTATATATACTTACATTTTTCCCCATTTTCTGTTTTTCCCCATCCCATTGGTTCTTCCCTTTTGAGCAGTTTCTTTTCCTTTCACAATAGCTGTTGTACCTTTTGGCTTTTATTTACTCTTTCAGTTTCTTACACAAGGGAAACAATATGACGCTTACACATGTGAGTCTGATTTATTTCACTTAGCAGTATGGTATCTAGTTGCATCCATTTACCTATAAAAGCTTCAAATTTATCTTTATAGCTGAGTGGTACTCCATTGTATAAAAATACCACAACCTAAATGGCCCTCGACTGAGGAATGAAAAAAAAAAGATGTGGTATTTCTACATAATGGAGTACTACTCGGCTATAAAGAACAATAAACTAGACATTTTCACCCTTAAGTGGATGAGTACTGAAAATACACTTCTCAGTGAACTAAATACACTGGTGTGATGAACTGAAACAAAATCTATATAAAAAATTAGTTGGGACAGTCAGAGAAAAAGAATTTTGAAATGTTTTCTCAGGGTTGTCTTCAGATTTTATTTTTAATACGAAATGTTTATTTGAAAACAATAGAGTAGTCATAACAAAAAAGACAGTCATATAGCAGGTTTTTCTTGATACATTGAGGCAAAAGTTTTGTGTTAATAATTTGTTGGATAATGTTTCATGTCTATATTTTTTACCTTAAAAGTTTTTGAGAATATAGTAATATACAGTGTGCTGATAATTGTTACTGTGTTATTGGCTGGTTGTGAAATTGTTTTGTTTTGATTTTTTATTTTCCTTTTGTTTAAAAAAAACATAAAACAATAAAGCCATTCAGAACAAAACAACAAAAAAACACATCTTTTTTTATGCATTCCTCAGTCGATGGGCATTTGGGTTGTTTCCAAGATTTAGCTGTTATAGATTGTGCTGCCATAAACATAGGTGGGCATATATTGCTGTGATATGATGTTTTTAATTCTTCTGGGAAAATACCCTGAAGGCGAATAACTGGGTCGAATAGGACCTCTAATCCTATTTTTTTGAGGAATCTCCATACTGATTTCCACAGTGGTTGCACCAGTCAACACTCCCACTAACAATGAAGAAGGGTTCCTTTTACCCCACCGCCCTGCGAGCATTTGTTATTGGTTCATTTCTTGATGACAGTCATTCTTTCTGTAGTGAGGTGAAATCTCAGTGTCTTTTAATTTGTATTTCTCAAATGATCAATGACTTTGAATATTTTTTCGTATGTTTGCTATTTGTATTCATCTGAGAAGTGCGTCTTCATCTCAGATGCCCATTTTTGGATTGGGTCTTTGAATTGTGGGTGCCTGATTTTTTTAGTTTTTTATATGTTCTAGATAGAAAGCCTTCAAGGGACAATTGGCCTAGATTTTTTTCCCAATTTGTGAGTTTTCTTTTCACTGTTGATTTCTTTTGACATGCAAAAACTTTTTAATAAGATGAGATCCCGGTTGTTGATTCTTTGATGTGCTTCCCACGCAGTTTGGTTTTTGTTCGTGAATTCTCCACCTACCCCTATGATTTCAAGATTTCAAGGATCTGAAGGGAGAACTGGAGCCTTGGGGAAAGAGAAGAGAGGTACCTCAATGCAGAAGAGGGAGGTGGCAAATAGTGCTTTCTCCCTGTCTCTCAACTTGATGTGAGAGAGGCTTGAGTCTACAGAGGCACAGTGATGGTCAGTAACTCCAGAGATCTTCAGGGAGAGATGCACCATTGAAACAGAGCAGTAGATAATGGCTGCAGCAGTTGGTGAGGGACTTCAGTCCAAACATACCCAGGAGAGGGTGATTGACTGGATGTCATGGGGGGGGGGGACAGCTGAGCCTGGGTCTCAGACCACCCATGAGTTGGCTTCATCTTGGGGCACTCAGAGTGAGGCACAGACGTGGGAGACAAGCAGGTGGGGTAGTTAAGATCAAGCTGACAAAAGACACCCAGAGTACTGAGGGCTAAACAACTTGGGTCCCACCCTCACAGCCACAGACCTGAATCAACCTGAATATCTATGGAGTTGAAAGCCCAGGATTGATGGGTTTTTCTAGAACCCCACTCTAATTCTACTGCAGGCTTGCTGAGATCACACAACAGGGACCTGGGCTCTGTCTCCCTCTTCTGTCTACCAGGGACAGCAGAGACACACTGGGAACTGGAGATTATCACAAAACTGTACGCTCCAGAAGATAACCCCAAGCTTGGAATCAGAAATCCCTCACTTTCCTTCTTTTTCCTCTTTGCTTTTTTTTTTTTTTTTTTTGACTGTTTATTTTTGTTTTTCATAAGTGTGACAATCGTTTTTAGTTTTTTGATTTGTTATTTTTGTTTCTTCATTCTTCCTTTCCCTCCTTCTTTGCCAGTTTCCCAAAGCATGGGTAATCTTTTGTCCTTCAGCCTAGCTTCTGGTCTCTTTTTCTTCTTCTATTTTTTACTCTTATTCCTTTTAAATATTCTCCCTGAAGGTAAAGTCACTCTATTGAGGGGATAGATACTATATAAATTTTTCTGATTTTTTTTTTACATATTGTTATATAACTAGAAATCATGTTCATATGGTTAACTGTGGCAAATTAATAATTATCAGTTTGTCATTTTCTAGGCTATGCTGAGTGATGTTGTTACTGATTGTACTATTTTATCTAAGGTGACATAGTTGTGATCAGTTGTTCATCTTTGCATGCCAATACCAAAGCTGTCTGAGAATTATTTTAAAAATACCATAGTTTGGTACCAAAGAACTGGATGCTAGGCCCAATAGACACCAACTCCTCATCCCTAGTAAATTGAAGAGGTAGGATTTTAGGAGAGATTTAAAAGCTAAAAGCCAGCTACACATAGAAGACATATCCAAAAAGGAGTCGTTTCCTGCAGAGGTCTCAGTACTAGTAATAAAGCCACCTTCCATAAGCAGTTTACAAGCATTAACACAGAAAACAAAATCCAAAAAAAAATCCTTGAGTAGACGTGGGTGCAAGGTGAAACCCCAGACTTCCAGCTTGCCCAAGTCAAATTCAGGGAGCATTGGGGTAGAAGAAATCAAAAGCCACCCACCCACCTGAACTTTCTGAAAGTGTACAAGCAGAAGTAACAGAACAGATGAATTAGGCTCTAGAAAAAAGAATCAGAAATAATTTCTCAGATGACTAAAGAAATGATGACCATAATGAAAGACATGGTTACCTAATCTGGAGTAGATATAGATTTAAAAAAAAAAAAAGTTTAGGGTTACTTGTGTCTCGGTTACTTTTCTCTCACTGCTGAGACAAAATACTTAACACCCAAAATGAAGGAAAGAAAGTGTTGTGGGTAAGGTCTTGTGTCCCCCAAAGGCCTCATGTAATCTTGGACAGGGATGAGTCTGGCATTCGTGATTGGTTTGTTGTCTAGCGCTGGGATTGGTGGTGTGAGTGCTGCACTCGCACAGGGGTGGAGCCGAGATACAATGTAAGGGAGAGAGGAAGGTGTCTCTTTCTCTCTCATCAGTTTGCCTTGCTGTTGCAGTGGCCATGAATGGTGGCCCTGCCGTGCCATGCTGCCTTGGAGCCAACTGAGTATGGGCCAAAACCCCCAAGAACTGTAAGAAATAAACCTTTCCTTCCCTAATCTTGGGCGTCAGGTATTCTGTCTCAGCAACAAATGAAAAGTAACTAAGACAGAAAGGTGTATTTAGCTTACAGTTTGTGGAAGTTTCAGTCCATACTCAGCTGGCTCCAAGGTAGTTGGCATGGCTAAGGGACAACCAACCATTCATGGCAGCTGCAAACAACGAGCAAAAAGGGCAAAAGAGCAAAAGGGAAAAGCACGCCTCCTTCCCTCCCTTATATTGTATTCTGGCTACCTGCCCCTGGACAGGTGCAACACTCACACCACCAATCCCAGTGCTAGACAACAACCAATCAAAAATGCTAGACTCAGCTACCTCCATAACTGCATGAGGCTTTGGGCGGACATCTAAACACAAAGCATAACACCATGAGCACACAACATAGGAGAGACATGGATTCCATGAAACAATCATACAGACATTCAGGAGATTTAAAATTCTTTTGAAAGTATACACAGAAGAATCAACCAATGTGAGGACAGAGTATCAGAGCTAGAAGACAGACTGAGGTTAGAAATCATCAAAAGAAAGACTTCTTTAAAATAGTAAGAGGAAAAATTAACAAGGGGCCAAAAAAAATCCAATAGCTGCTAGATGGTGCAAAGAAAAATAACATAAGATTTTAATGAAAAATCAGAAGAGGGTTCAAAGGACATAAAACAACCTGTTAACAGAAGTAATGGCAGAAAATTTCCAAGCATGGAAAAAGAATTTGACATACAGATACTTGAAGCATACAGAACTCCAATTAGCCATGATCAGAAAAGAGATACATCTAGGCATTCAATAATCAAGATTCCAGAAATTCAACACAAGAACAGAATATTAAAAGCTGTCAGAGAACAGAAACAAACTATAAAGGAAAACCCATCAAAATTACAGCAGACTTATGAATACAAACCCTTAAGGAGAGTTTGGAGTGGAATACTTCAAACCCTAAAAGAAAACAGCCTCTAACTCAGATTGATGTATGCCACAAAAATCTCTTTCAAAATTAATGGAGAAATAAGATACTTACATGATCAAGAACACCTGAAGAAATTCATGACCATCAAACCAGCACTCCAAAAAGTGCTGAAGGATATTCTACAAAGGTACTATGAAGACAACCATTCCATGAATATCAATAAATGAATCTACCAGACAAGGCAGCCAATTAAACAGATGGGGCAAAAAGGAAACCAACAACAGGAAAATAACATGACAAGGTATCTTGGTTACTTTTCTTTGGTTGCTGAGACAAAATACCTGACACCCAAAATGAAGACAGGAAAGGTTTATACAGCTTACAGTTTGTGGAGGTTTCAGTCCATACTCAGCTGGCTCCAAGGTAGGGTGGCATGGTTGAGAGCCAACCATTCATGGCCACTGTAGCAGATACCAGAATTGACCAGAGCAAAAGGGCAAAAGGGAGCAAGCCTCTTTCCCTCCCTTATATTGTATGTAGGCTATCTGCCCCAGGGCAGGAATTGCACTCACACTGCCAATCCCAGCACTAGACAATGAACCAGTCACAAATGCTAGATTCAGCCGCCTTGGAAAGACCTGCCTCCCAGGACCACATGAGACTTTGGGAGGACATCCAGACACAAACCATAACACAGGGATAAGTCAATACACATCAGTTATAACCATGAATGTAAATGCTCTCAACTCACCAATCAAAAAAAACAAAACAAAACAAAAAAAAAACAGGCAGAGGCCGGGTATGGTGGCACACACCTTTAATCCCAGCACTTGGGAGGCTGAGGTAGGAGGAGTGTTGTGAGTTTGAGGCCGGCTTGGGCTACAATGTGGGCACAAGGCCAGTCTGAACTACATAGAGCAACCCTGCCTCAAAAAACTAGGGCCAGAAATTTGGCTCAGTGGCCTTAGTGCCTGCCTGGTAGGCGTAAGGTTGTGAATTTGATCCTCGGTACAAAAAAAAAAAAAAAAGGCAGGCTCAAGATGCTTCTGGGAAGATGACAGGATAGTAAGCAGCAGAGTAAAGAGCCTCCCTGAGACGCATCCAGATGATCGAATATAGCAAAACAAGAAGGGGAAGACAAGAACGAAGGAAGTGGGTCCCCTGAACCCAGAATGAATCTAACGTAGGAATTGAAGCCCACAGAAAGAGTAAAAAACAAAACTTAAATGAAGAAGAAGGCAGTAGCTAGTGGCACCTTCGGCCAGAGCCAGACCCACTGTGCGAGAGGAGCTGCTGGAACCCGGGACACATGATCAAGGTGATGTGGCAGTAGTGACCCTGGAGGCCTCTGCAGAGAGAGGTAGCATTAGAGGGGAGTGGCGGTGGAGGGGAGTGGTGGACCTGGAAGACCGCACTGGCTGGCGGTGAGTGCAGAGGACTCAGTCCTCTTGCAGGAGAGAGTGATTGGCCAGGAACAATTTTGGAGTTGGACCAGAGAAGCCCAGAACCACAACTGCTACCAGCTACCTCCAGCAGCTCCTAGCTGGGCACAGACCCATGGAAATTGCACAAACTGAGCCCCACCCCTGCACGCATTCTAGTAGCCATCTTGGAGGCTCCCTGTAGGTAGCCAGCTCGGTCTGGAGATGGTGGCCAGCCTTGCCCCCATGCACACTCCAGGGGCAGTAGTGGAGGATTCCCCACTGGTGGCCAGTCCAGGTCTGCAGGCAGCAGCCAGCTCCACCCCCGCATGCACTCCACCAGCCACTGGAGAGCCAATGCTGGCTGGGAAAAGCAGTAGACAGCCCTGCACCAGCGCACCCAATGGCTGCCATCAGATATCCATAGCCAGAAGTGGCTAGAAGAACCAAACAGTCTTGCTTCAGAGAAACTGTAGCCAGTTTGATCCCCAGTACCAAAAAAAAAAAAAGAAAGAAAGAAAGAAAGAAAGAAAGAAAGAAAGAAAGAAAGAAAAGAAAAGTAAAAGAAAGAAAGAAATTGTAGCCAATATAGGAATTGCCTGGGACCCCCAGTATCCACTTGTCCAGAAGAACCCAGAAATATGTCAAGACAAAGAAGCAAAAGACAGTCTCTGGCCTTCAAT
Source organism: Dasyprocta punctata (assembly GCA_004363535.1). Classification (NCBI taxonomy): domain Eukaryota; kingdom Metazoa; phylum Chordata; class Mammalia; order Rodentia; family Dasyproctidae; genus Dasyprocta; species Dasyprocta punctata. Next base: position 32,472 of record RJWM01019104.1, on the reverse strand, counting down.
CCAAGCAGAGCAAGTCCAGGAGATGCAAACACAGAAGAGTTCGGGAGTTGCACACCTGAAGTTTCTGAAGTGATGGCAACTGAAGTAAAGAAACAACTTCATGAGGCTGTAAAAGAAATTAGAACAGAAAAACTAACTCAGGTAAAAGAAGAAATGAAAAGCATAATAAAAGAATTGCTAGGCATCTCCAAAGAAGACAGATTTAAAAAATGGAGGCACATAGGAAAATGAGGGAAACCTTGAATGAACAATACAAAAGAGATTTAGAATACATGAAACAGGCAACCAGCATGGACTCCAGAGACAGAAAGATGTACCTCTTGAGAACCCACACTGCTGGGTCAGAGAGGCTCCAACCAGAAGAAAACTAGCCTGCCTTCCTGGTGACTGTGAGACTGGCGTGGACTCCAGGGAGAGAAAGATGTGCCCCTCAAGAACCCGCACCACTGGGTCAGAGAGGCTCCGACCAGAAGAAAACTAGCCTGCCTTCCTGGTGACTGCACAACCAGCACAGACTCCAGGGAGAGAAAGATGTTGCTCTCCGGAACCCACACTGCTGGGTCACAGAGGCTCTGACCAGAAAAAAACTAGCCTGCCTTCCTGGTGACTGTGAGACCAGCGTGGACTCCAGGGAAAGAAAGATGGGCCTCTCAAGAACCCTCACTGCTGGGTCAGAGAGGCTCCAACCAGAAGAAAACTAGCCTGCCTTCCTGGTGACTGCACAACCGGTGTGGACTCTAGGGAGAGAAAGATGGGTCTCTCAAGAACCCTCACTGCTGGGTCAGAGAGGCTCTGACCAGAAGAAAACTAGCCTGCCTTCCTGGTTACTGTGCAACCGGTGTGGACTCCAGGGAGAGAAAGTGTGCCTCCTGTATGCCTACTGGCATGTGGGCTAAGAATCAAGGGTGTTCCCCACCCCACCCCACCCCCTGTAAGCAACCTGCTGATCCAGAGGACCAGCTAATTTGATAGCAATTAAGGTACATAAAGCAACTAAATGCTTGTATTGTTTGGTTGATTTTGCAGGCCTGGGGCTGGCAGTCTGAGCATCTCTTGGGAAGATGACAGTATGCAATGTAGCAAATATGGGCGATTTTCCTCTGTCTTATCTTCGAGGCCCAATATTGTTCTCATTGTTTTGCTTTAGCTGATCAATTTTTGTTTCTTTTTTTTTTTTTTGCATCATTTCATATCCTGTTTTTATTGGTTTTATTGTGCTTTGGTTTTGGTTTAACTATGCCTAATGGAATGGTCAACTATTCTGAAAATAACAAGATATATTATAGTAGCTATTGTTTTCATAGTGTCTTTCTTTGAAGTTCTGTACCTGTTCTACTGCTTTGTTTTGACTGACTTTGTTCTGTTATGTTTTGTTGGATTCTACTACCTTTAAAATTTAAAAAAATTCTTAAAAAAAAAGAATACATGAAACAGATTCAAAGAGATAGCCAGGAAATTAAAAACTCCTTTGAAAGCTGGCAAAACCACTTGAAAGAAACTGAAGATAGACTTTCAAACCTCAAAGACAGGTTTGCAGCTTGTGATCATGAAAGGAAAGATCTTTTAAAAATAAGAAACCTGAAAGCAACAATTCAATGGCTGCAAGACAACCCAAAGAAACATAAATTAAGAATAATAGGTGTGAGTGATAAAGCAGGGGTCAACACAAATGACATTAAAAGTCTATTTACACAGATAATATCAGAAAACTTCCCAAGTGTGGGAAAAGGAAGTGACATTCAGATAAGTGAAGCATATAGAACCCCAGCTAGCCATAATCAAAATAAATCTACACCCAGACATATAATAATCAAGATTCCAGAAATTCAACACAAGAACAGAATATTAAAAGCTGTTAGAGAAAAGAAACAGATCACCTATAAAAGAAAACTTATCAGAATCATGACAGACTTCTCAACACAAGCCATCAAGTCAAAAAGAGCTTGGAGTGAAGTATTGCAAGTCCTGAAAGAAAACAACTTCCAGCCCAGATTGATGTACCCTACAAAATTATCTTTCAGAATTAAAGGAGAAACAAGATACTTCCATGACAAAGAACAACTGAAGGAATTCATGACAACCAAACCAAACCTACAAAGAATACTGAAGGACTTTTTAGAGAGAGATAAAAAAAAAAGATCACAGCTCCAGAAACAGTGGCAGAGGGGTATCACTGAGTGGGGCAGACAACTGAATTGAGAGGAAAAGTAGGCAGCAAATGGCAGGAAAATAGCATAGCAGAGACGAGGCAGTGCATGTCTGGCCATAACCATTAATGTAGATGACCTCAATTCACCAATAAAGAGAAACACAGGCAAAGTGGATCAGGAGATGAGATCCATCAATATGCTTTATACAAGAAACACATTTAACTTGAAAGGGGATTCATAGATTGAAAGTCAAAGGAGATAGAACAATACTCTATGTGACAGGGAACCAGAAGGAAGTGGGGTTAGCTTGCCCATTAGCTGCAGAGGACAAGAAAGACATGGCATGTTTATACAATGGTAAGTTACTCAGCTATAAAAAAAGATAACCTCAAGGCTCTTGTAGGTAAATGGATACAGTTTAAGATCATGCCCATGGATGAAATGATCCAGAGTCACATGGGTGAACATCATGTTGTCTCCCTAGTATAAAAAACTAAAGGAGTTAGTAGGATTCAAAATACACAATACATATTGTGAAAGTGAAAGGGGAGGAAGTGTGGTGAAGGTAGTGGCCATTGTTAATCTATTATTGTGCCGTGGATTTAGCTCAGTGGCATGTATTTGATCCCCGGTACAAAAAAATAAAATCTATTATCACAGTTTGAATCCTGTATTGTTTTTATTGTTCTGTTTAGTTTGGTTTTATTCTGTTTCAGTTTGTCTAATTTTATTATATTTGATGGTATGAACAACTATTTCAAAGATAACAAAATACATGATGGTAGCCATTATTGATTTCCTATTGCCTTGTTTTGAAGCCCTGTATTGCTTTCATTGTTTTGTTTTGAGTGATTTTATTCTATTTTGATTTGTTTGATTATATTATGTCGGATGATATAGGCAACTACTTAGAAGACAAAAAGAGGTTTTAGGGTTAAAAAAAACCTATTATTACATCTCTCAAAGTGAATAATTAAAAACTAAAGAAGTGGCTTGATCATTACTTACTAGAAAATGTAGCAATTGAGATAACAAATAAAAAACCATGGATCTTTTTTCAAAAAAAAAAAAAAGAAAAGGAAGGCTCAAGAAACAAAATCCAATAATATACTGTATACCAGAAACACATCTAACTAAAAAGGAAACTCAAAAGAAAGTCAAAGGAAGGAAAACAATTTTCCATGCAACAGGAACCCAGAAAAAGGGAGGGGCAGCAGTGCTCACAAAATCATTCCTGGAAGCAGTCGTTACTCTGATATTGAAATCAGAGAAGGATCCAACCAAAAAAGAGAACTACAGGCAAATCTCCCTAATGAACATAGATGCAAAGCTCCTCAATAAGATACTGGCAAACAATACAGCAAATCACCAAGATTACACCATGACCAAATCATCAAGAGGATTACACCATGACCAAGTAGGATTCATCCCAGGGATGCAGGGATGGTTCGATATATGCAAACAAGTAAATGTAATACATCACATTAACAGAACCAAGGGTAAAAACCATATAATAACCTTATTAGACACAGTAAGAGCATTTGACAAAGTCCAACATCTATTCATGATAAAAAGCACTACAGAAAAGTGGAATGGAAAGTCTTTATCGTAATCTGATAAAAGCCATCCAATGACAAACCAACAGCCAACATCATACTAAATGGTCAAAAACTAAAAGTTTTCATTCTAAAATGAACAGGACAAGGATACCCACTATCACCACTTGTATACAATATAGTTCTGTAAACATTAGCTAGAACAATTAAACAACTAAGAAAGAAGAAGAATAAGGATAGGAAAGGAAGTTGAATCATCATTATTTGAGGATCACATGATACTCTATGTTGAAGACCCCCAAAAACTCCACCAAAAGACTCCTAGATTTAGTAACCAAATACAGTAGCATAGCAGGATACAAAGTCAACACTCAAAAAACAGTAGCATTCCTTTACACAACTCACTAAGAGAGAATTTAGGAAAACAACACCCATTACTGTAGCATCAAGAAAAATGCAATAGGAGTCAATCTAATGAAGGAAGTGGAAGACCTTTACATTGAAAACTATAGTACTCTGAAAAAGGAGATCAAAGAGGGTATCAGAAAATGGAATGACAAGCCATGCATGGTGGTGCACGCCTTTAATCTCAGCACTTGGGAGGCTGAGGCAAGAGGATCGTTATGAGTTCAAGACCAGCCTGAACTGCATAGTGAGACCCTGTCTCAAAAAATAGGGCCAGGGGTTTAGCTTAGTGGTATAAGCACCTGCCTGGTAAGCATGAGGTTGTGAGTTTGATCCCTAGTACCAAAAAAAAGAAAATGGAACAATATCCACTATTCTTGGGTAGGCAGAACCAATACACTAAAAATGGCCATACTTCCAAAAATGGTTATATATATGTTTAGTGAAATCCCACTCAAAATACCAATAGCACATCTCACCGAACTAGAGAAAATAATTCTAAAATTCTTTTGGAAGCAGAAGAAATGTAGAATAGCAAAAACAATTCTAGGCAACAAAGGCAGGGGCATCACAATCTCTGGCTTGAAATTATATTACAAAGCTACCATGATAAAAACAGCATGGTACTGGCAAAAAAAAAAAAACAGACCTGAGCATTAATGGAACAGACTAGAAGATGCAGAAACAACGCCAAACACACTCGGCCACTTTATGTTTGACAAAGAGACCAAACACCTTCACTGGAAGAAAGATAGCCTACTTAATAAATGTTGCTGAGAAAACTGGCTTTCCACATGCCAGAGATCAAACCTAGACCCTTATCTCTCACCATGCACTAAACTAAAATCAAAATGGATCAAATATCTAAATATTAGACTAGAATCACTAAATCTGCTGGAAGATAAAATACGTGAAACACTGGAAGACCTAGGTGTAGACAAAGACCTTTTGCCCAAAACCCTAATTGCACAGGCAATACTACTAAGAATCAACCACCAGGATTTCATCATATTAAAAAGCTTTTGCATGACAAAAGAAACCACCAACAGAGTGAAGAGACAACCTGCATAATGGGGAAAAAATTTTACCAGTTATTCTTCAGACAAAGGACTAATATTTAGAATACACAACAAACAAAAAAATCAAACTCCCTAAATGTAAAGACCCAGTCCAAAAATGGGCATCTGAAATGAGCACACATTTCTCAGATGAAGAGGTACAAACAGCAAATAAAGATATGAAAAAATGTTCAACATCACTGGTCAGTTGAGAAATGCAAATTAAAAGAACATTGAGATTCCCTCTCACTCCAGAAACAGTGAGCATTAACAGGAAATCAATGAATAACAGATTGTAAGGCTGTGGTGAAAAAAGAACTCTAGTCCATGTTGATGGGAGTGTAAATTGATACAACCAATGTGCAAACCAGTATGAAGATTCCTCTAAAACTAAAACTAGAGGTTTCATTTGGCCCAGTTGTCCCCCTTCTTGCTCTCTTCCCTGAAGAGTTAAAAGCATCATACCACAACAATATATGCACACCCATGTTTATAGCAGCACAATTTGTAACAGCTAAATCTTAGAAACAATCCAAATGCCTATCAATGGATGAAAGGATAAAAAAAGATGTGGTTTTTATATACAATGAAGCACTACTCCACCATAAAAAAAGATAAACTTGAGATATTTCTAGGTTAATTCACCTTGAGACCACACTTCTGAGTGAAATCAATTGAATGCGCATTTTAAAAAAAAACAGAAATAAATACAATACTCATAGTAGAGGACTGATGCCTACAAAAATGCTTGACAGCCCAGCATCCTTCCATTACTATCTTCAGAGCCTGTGCAGAAATTGTTTGTTTGCTTTTTACCTACCACACGCCCTGAGTTTAAGCACTAACCTGAGGACAGACGCACTAAGTAAAAGCTTGCAGTGGCACTGCATGTTCCTTGCTTTCCTGGACTAAACTGCTTTCCTTTTGCAAACAGTATTTCTATTCATTCTGAGGAGGTTCCTTCCTCTGTCTCACAGTTCGATAGATCCTCTCTCTTTTCTGCCCACTTCCTTCTCTCTCTCCCCCCACATACATATATTCGCCTTGGTTCATGCACTTAATTCTTTCCAGTTTTTGTCACAGAATTTGTTCCACAATTGCTTCCAGAACTGTGGGCAGAATTACTTCATGAGCCAAGATATCACTGTATATGTGGTTTTTTGAGACAGGATCTCCCTATGTAGTTTGGGCTGCCCTTGAACTCAGTGCATAGCCCAGGCTGGCCTCAATCTCACAGTGGCTCTCCTGCCTCAGCCTCCTGAGTGCCAGGATTAGAGGCGTGCACTGCTACACCCAGATCCCACCCTGTCTCTAACTGCATTCCACTCGGAAACTGAACATACTTTGCATTCGAGATGAGACCCCTTTTATATTTCTATCTCCAATAGTCTTCCCAAGGGAGAAAATAAAGTCACCCCTGATGTCCAAGAAATGCCTGATACTTAACGATAGTGACAAATAGCAATGACCTCCAGGGTTTTCTCACAACATTTTTCCTGGGCTTAGGGTAGTAACAGAATTGCTGGTCTTGAGGGCAGCATAAATATATGTGAATATTTGTGGTGAGATCTTTACACTGATGGAAAAATCAGTTTCACCTCAGAGAAACAAACAAGAAGACAGAATTTGACAACATCTTTCATACAAGGTAAATGCAATTTTCAGTCCTTTCTATGAATTTTCTCTTTCCCTAGCATTCCAGCAGAAGACATCTTCTGAGAGGTGAAGTAATTAATGATGAGTATGAAGAAAGTTGGCAGGGCAGAACTTTTGGCTTAGGAAAAGAAATGTGGGAGGCTTGGGAGGAGAAAGGAAATCAAAACATCATTCAGCTGTTAAAATTGCACATTATTTTTCACAAGTACTCATTCACCCAGCAAGGTTTCCTGGATCCTTTATAGAGAGGAAGGAGCTGAGGGGAAATTAAGTAAGAAGGAAAACCAATTTTCCTATCTTTCTAGCAAAGAGTTTATTTTGCCAAAATTAGTCCTTAAACACAGAAGAAAGAACATGATGTCAGGGAAAAAAAAAAAAGGAATATGATGCACTTTTGTATATTTTATTGTCTCCTCAAATTTTAGAATACTTGTTGTAGAATTTTGCTTACATAAACAAAAAGTGATGACTTTTGCAATAGAAAGGCAGGGTGTCTTCCACTTTAGAATCACCCCGTTACCCTGCCCACACCCACACATAGACGTCACGTTCACCCATCTGGACCTGCATGATTGTCCAGTGTGCTCCCTGGGAAGAGCACCTCATACCATTTTTTTTCTTTCTCATACCATTTCATATAAATGCCTCCTGCTATGTGATAAGCTCCAGGAAAGCAAACACTATTTTTTACTATTTAACTTTAAGGCTGCCCCTTGCTACATGTGTAACACAGATTAAGTGGGGGCATTGAAGGTATACACTTTGACCAGCTTCACCACTAGGGGGAACAAGTCACCCTGCTGGGGCTAGCAACTAACAGGTATTTCAGAAATAGATCCTTGGTTAACCATAGTGGCACACACCTATAATCTTTGTACTCTGGGAAGCTGAGGGTAGCAAGTTCAAGCCCAGGCAGGACCACTTAGCTAAACCTTTTCCCAAAATTTAAAAGACGGGGGGTGTAGCTCAGTATGAAGGACTTGGGCTCAAATCAATTATCAAATTGATATGTCATATGCCATGATTTAGCAAATAAAGATATAGAATACTCAGTTAAACTTGAATTTCACTAAACAATTTTTAAGTGTACAAGAGTTATGTCCCAAATACTTTGTTAGACACACTGACACTAAAAAAATTATTATATAATACTTTTAAAACACCAGCATTTTTTATTTATAGAAATGATTAGGACTTTTAAAATACAGAATGTATCATTCCCTCTTTAAAGTCTTCTAAATTATGTCTACCACATAAATATGGATGTCATCTATGTGCTCCATCTATAATTTCAGATAAATAACAGATAAATTTTTAGTGTAATCATGTCCTATGCAATGTTTGGGACATATCATTCGTTTATTTGAAATTCACATTTGACAGGCTGTTCAGTACTTCATCTGGAAACACTAGTAATGTTCAGCTTTAAAAGTACTATTAGGGGCTGTAATCCCAGCACTGGGGAGGCTGAGGCAGAGGGACTGCCATGAGTTCAATGCCAGCTAGGCTACACAGTGAGACCCTGTCTCAAAAAAAAAAAAAAATTACTGAGCCAGCCTGGATGGCGCATGTCTGTAACCCCAGCACTTGGGAGACTGAGGAAAGAGGATCGCCACAAGGTTGATGCCAGCCTGGACTACATAGTTGAAGTACATAATGAGACCATGTCTCAAAAAAAAAAAAAAAAGATGTCACACTAGGTGGGAAAATGCTATAGGACCCTTCAAATTCCCAACCTAATATAAATAATGCCTTATACATAAGTGTATATTATCTACACAATGCAAAATGCATTTACAACTTAAAACATGATTAGGAGAGTCAATATTGTAAATGTCATGTAGCCAGAAAATAAATCCTGTAATTCTGTGGATAGTGAGGTCAGGAACACCTGAATGCCAGTGTGCAGGCCTTTCTGAAAAGTCTGGATCTTACCACTGCCTGCCTGGCTCTGATCACAAGTTGTGTCACATTGCAGCTATTCGGGTTTTTTTGGTTTGTTTGTTTGGTTGGTTGGTTGGTTGGTTTTGTTGTTGTTGTTGTTGTTTGTCTTTTTGAGAGAGGGTTTCACTATGCAGTTCAGGTTGGCCTTGAACTTACTTTGTAGCACAGGATGGCCTGGAACTCACATCAACCCTCCTATTTCATCCTTTATAGTGCTGGAATTACAGGCATGCACCACCATGCTCAGCCTACAGCTACTTTTATGTTTGTCTTCTCTGCTAAGGCACAAGAGCTGGTTGGAGTCAGGCATCCTGTTAACTCATCTTTGCATCCTCAAGCCAGTTGCTGCCTGATCTGTGTGAGTGGCTGCCCAATAAATGGTCTGTAAAACAGAAATGGAATCACTACTTTCTTTTGAGATTTTCCCTTCAGATAAACCTCCAGGAGTTGGCTAAAAGACAACAGTATTTTTAACCTCGAATTCTACAGTATTGCATTTGTTTGTGTATATTGTTTTGCCTACCTGACTCTGCCCAACTTTCATCTGTCTTTATCCTCATCAGCATCTCCATTGACTGATCTCTTACTAAGAACTCTATCATTTCCCCTGCTCTACTTTCTGCCATCTCAGCAAATGGCCACATTTAGTCTTTGAGTCAGACCAGGAACCTCTGATGGGTCTTTTCTGCTTCCTTTTTCCTACTCTCCATGTAGGCCATCACCAGGCCCTGTTCATTCCACCTTCTGCATAGCTCATGCACTTCTGCCCCATGGTCCTGCCCCATCTAAGCCACCATCTTTCCTTCCTGGGTGGCCACACACTCACCTCCTCTCTGGAGGTCCTGCCTCCTCTCTGACCTTCTCCACCTTATTCTTCTCTCAGTATAGTGTGGTCATTGACAGTCACATCTGAACCCTGGGTCTCCCCAGCTGCATTTCTTTGCTGTGTCTTGCTTGATGTGGCCCCTGCATTCCTCCAAGTTGGTTATTTCTGAACTTTCTCATTGTCTTAGTTACTTTTCACTCACTGCTGAGACAAAATACCTGACGCCCAAAATTAGGGAAGGAATGGTTTATTTCTTACAGTTCTCAGGGGTTTCAGTCCATACTTAGTTGGCTCCAAGGCAGCATGGTGTAGTGGGGCTACCATTCATGGCCACTGCTGAACAGCAAGGCAAACTGGCAAGAGAGAAGAAGATGTGCCTTCCTCTCGCCCTTACACTGTAAGTTGGTTCCACCCAGGGCAGTTTTAACACTCACATCGCCAATCCTAGTACTAGACAATAAGCCAATCATCAACACCAGACTCAGCCCCATCCAAGATTACATGAGGCTTTGGGGGGACACAAGATCTTACCCACAAAGTTCTACCCCCAAGGACTCATGTATATCCTTTATACAAAAGACATTTAGTCCATTTCCAAGAGTTGCCACAGTCCTAACAGTTTCAGCATTGCTGAAAAGTTCAAGTCCCAAATCTCCTCCCAGATCTATGGCAAACTCTTAACTGTAACCCCCTGTACAAATGAAAACAAGTTAAACACTTCCAAAATGCAAAGACATGAGATAAGCATTACCATTCCAAAAGTTACAAATCTGGACTACAATGCATTGGAACCAAAGTTAAGTCCAAAATCCAGCAGGGCAAACATTAAGTTCTGGAGTTCTATTCTCACCATCTGAAGCAATCTTGTTGCAAGCTCCAAAAGGTTTGATTGATTCCACCCCTGTGGCACTTCCAGGGGCTCCATTTTTCATAGCTTCTCTCTTAAGCTCACTCTGTTCAATTCTTGTAGCTTTTCTTGGATGATCCATGTTCCTGGCTTTTTCAAACCTCGGGGTTTTTCTCTGTAACCTTGGCTTCACCCTTATATCTTTACATATTGCCCTCTGAAGGTGAGGTGGAAGCTGCCTTAGCCTTAAAATTTGTGCATTTTCCTTGCACCTAAAACCAGCACCATATGCTTCCAAGGTCCATGCCAGATGGAGCAGTAGCCAGGCTTTCCTCTCTTGGCTGTAGGGGTCGAGGGCTTGGATCACTGAGCTCTCTGAACCTGATTGTGAGGAACAGATTCTCTATGCCACCATCATACTCTAATCTGTTGCAGTTGCCACCATTTTGAAGCCTGTGGCCTCCTTCGCCACTCTGGAACATGGCACTCTGTGGCTTTTTCCTCCAAGCAAACTCTTTCACGTTTGCTGGGTTGAGGCTGCAAAAGGTGGATACCTGCTGCTTCCTGGGATAGCCCCAGGCCATCTTTATTTCTTCGCTCCTTCTCAACAATCAAGATCTCAGCTCTATCTTTATAGTTCACAGCTTTCTGGCCAAACTCACGTTTTAAATCATCCTCCTGGGCTCTTTGCTCTTGATTTGCAACATAAATCTGGCTAAAAGCTCCCAACAATAGACAGGCCACTGCTTCAACATTCGGCTGCCTTGAAATTTCTTTTGCCAGATTTATCAGTCTGTTGCCCTTAATCTCTGTCTTAGGAAAAGTCTTTGGACACAAGCAAAATGCAGACAAACTTTCTGCCAAGCTGTAACACACATTGTGTGGAGTCCAACAACCAGTGCAGTCCTTCTTCCCAGCAGAAACCTCCTGAGCCTGGTCTTTACTGGCAGACTTCTGTCTCCTGAGCTCTGACCAGAATCTCCCCTACAGAACAGCCTAAGATGTTCCAGCTCTATGCATTTAGGTGACATCTCCAAACCTTTCCAAACTCTTCCCACAAGCCATTTCCAAAGGCTCTTGAACCACATGGTCAGGTTTAGTCACAGCAATGATCCCACTCTTGGTACCAAATTCTTAGTTACTTTTCACTCGTTGCTGAGACAAAATACCTGATGCCCAAAATTAGGGAAGGAAAGGTTTATTTCTTATAGTTCTCAGGGGTTTCAGTCCATACTTAGTTGGCTCCAAGGCAGCATGGCATTGTGGGGCAGCCATTCATGGGGGTCACCAAACAGCAAAGTGAACTGGAAAGAGAGAGGAAGACGTGCCTTCCTCCTATCCTTACACTGTAAGTCAGCTCCACCCCTGGGCGGGTGCAACATTCACATCACCAATCTCAGCGCAAGACAACAAACCACTCATGAACACCAGATTCATCCCCATCCAAGATTACATGAGACTTTGGGGGGACACAGGATCTTACCCACAACATTCGTGTTCCTTTGAGGCAGGAGATAGCTACAGAAATGACTCAAGAAGGAAGAAAGGGTCCATTCACCTTAAAGACTATTTTCTGGGCTACATCTGATGCATAAGGTATTCAAGGAAACTGCTGGGGAGAAAGGGAGAGTCTGCCTTAGAGCCTGTTTTCTGGGACCAGATCCACCTTCTAAAACATTGAGGACCAGGAAGCCCAGGTCTAAACACAATGGGTAGAGGTAACCAGGTAATTTAGCTTATAAAAAGTAAGTGCCAGGGCATGTGCCCAGTGGTCTTCTGCAACCCTTGGCAAACCCCAAAGCTAATTACCATGTCACTGACTATGCAGAGTTGACCACCCCAGGGTAGGGCTGTGGATGCCATGAGAATTCCTGCAGGGGTCATGAAAGGTCAAGAACTCTGCTACCCTAAGGAAGGGCTGAGTCAGGTTGCTCATGGGCAAGAGTCAAACCTAAGATCAAACCTTCAAACCCACTGCAAACCCTAAAGCTCAATTCCCTCAACACCAAGCCCCTTGGGGCTGTGAGCTAGTCTCGGTGGGTGGCTCCCACTCTATGGAGTGGATCTTGTCTTTTCTCTTTCAAATAAACCACTGATCCAGCTGCTACTCTTGAGTGTCCTGCTCAGTTCTTTGCTCAGGACATCAAGATCCTGGACAAAATTCCCAAGCCAGTAACACCGTGATTTCATGCTCTTGCCACCTTGGATTCCTGGGCACACTCTTTCTCCTTGGAATATTCCATCTCCCCTTTCTCTTGGCTGAGTCCCCAACCTAAATGTCTTCAGAGACTTCCCTGATCCTTCTGACAGCCCAGCCTTGCCCAGATCAGGTCCCTTACTGTCTCCTCCCACAGCATTCCACTCTTTGTGTCACCCTGGAAATATTTGTTTAGTGATTTTCTCCCTACTAAATGGCTGGCTCCAAAAAGCAAGAAATGAGCCAATCTGGTTGACCAGTGTGGCTCCAGTACTCAGCCTAGGGCCTGGCACAGGTTGTGCATGCTATTTTCAATGCATGTTTTAAGTGGATAAATGAGTCACATGCCTTTTAGACCCAAGGATCAGATTCACCTTGGCAAATGGCTTGGAGCCTAGAATGATTGAAATTGGAAAATTAAAAATAAATAAATAAATAAATAAACAGAGGGCTGGAAAGCAAGTTTGTCAATGGACCTATGGGAACATGCCCAAAGTGTGCAGGTCTGTGGGCCTCACCAGGGTGGGCACTATAGCACAAGTAGATGGATAACCAGTCAACCCCCTACTAAACCAACAGTGTCAGAGCTGCCACAGTGGAAACTGCATGTGGGCTCAGCAGTGTAGGTTATCTCCTGCCAAGACTAACTGCTCAACCCCGTGGCATCCTTGGCAATGCACAGCCATTCACAGTAGCAGTCTCCTCCCACTCATCCACAATCCAGTCACTGGGCCACCTTCACTCTGGAGGGACACAATTCATTTTCACCACAATTAATACCACTTCCTGTGTGCCTGGCAGGGCCATGGCCCCACCACTGTCCAAGGTACCATGGAGTGCATGGTGTCATCTTATTGTGTCAATATAGCCAAGCAGAAGCTCCATTTCCCCAAATTTCCTCCCCTGGATGGTTTCAGGTAAGAACTTGCCTCAAGAATGTAGGATCCACTCAATGGAGCCAAAGCCGCCAGTACGCCTGCATTCCTCCCTGGGCCCCCTACTCCTCCCCTCCGCCTCTCCCTCTCTCCCTCGGCTGCCAAGAGTCGCTGCCACAGAATGGCTCTGCTCCCTTCTTCTTCTTCTTCTTCTTCTTCTTCTTCTTCTTCTTCTTCTTCTTCTTCTTCTTCTTCTTCTTCTTCCTCTTCCTCTTCCTCTTCCTCCTTCTCTTCCTCTTCCTCTTCTTCCTCCTTTTCTTCTTCTTCTTCCTCTTCTTCCTCTTCCTCTTCCTCTTCCTCTTCCTCCTCTTCCTCTTCCTCTTCTTCCTCCTTTTCTTCTTCTTCTTCCTCTTCTCCTCCTCCTCCTTCTCTGCTCTCCTCTTCTTCCTTTTCTTCCTCTTCTTCTTCTCCTCCTCCTCCCTCCTTTCCCTCCTCCCTCCTCCTCCTCTTCCCTCCTCCTCCTCCTCCTCCTCCTGCATCTCTACCTCCCTACCTCCTCTGAGGACTCCCTGCAGGATGTCATCGGCAGCCCTCTCTGCAAGTTTGAGCCTTGCCTGCCGGACAATGACGTCAGTAGCCTGCCCAACGACAACGACGTCCTGGTAAACTTGACTTGTGGGGGCAAAGGGAAGAAGTGCCTGCCGGAGAACCCCACCCAGCTGCTGCTGAGCTGCGGGCCCCCAAGAGGCTGGCTTCCCTCCTCAGCCCTTCCCACGCGTCTTCCCACTGCCCAGTCGTAACCACCAATTGTGGAGGTGCAGCGTGAGAACTCCGCGTGGTTGAATTTTATAGGCCTGCAAGTTTCGACTCCGTCACCACGACGCCCCGCAGCAGGACTGTGCGGGATTGCTCGTGCCTGCTGCTTCGGACCTCCATCCGGTGTTAGTGTGGCTGCTGGGGTTGCTGTACTTCAGCTCCTTACCCTCGGGGATCTACTTACGAGTGTCTAAGGTCACCCTCGGGGTTGTCTTTGTCAGCCTCGTCCCTTCGAGCCTTGTCGTCTTCATAGTGTATGGTTTTTGCCAATGCATTTGTCACGAATTTCTGGACTATATGGCGCTTCCTTCCTAATCAATATGCAAATACAGAATTTGACACGTGGCGCTGTGTTTGGAGTGAGGTAATTTATCGAAGTTACTTTCTTTTATGTTCTTTATGATTAGCATCCAGGGCATCATGAAAGGCCTTGGCCATATGTTACTGGTCTGTTCTCCACCCAGGTGTTGGCTTGCTGGGTAAAAACGTTTTGTCCTTAGGAGTTACCAAAGAAGCAGAGCTGGTGAACTTCAAGGGACCCTGACAGTCCTGAGTCTTCCTTGAGCAGGGGCAGGATTTCCCACTGCCCCTGCAGATGGCCCTAGAGCATGGCGCATTGTGCTGGAGCAGAGGTCTTTGTGCAGAGTAGGGTGAAGCTGGTTCCTCCTTTCCCAGCCAGAGAGTCTACAAAGAGGGCAGACACAGCCTGAGCTTGCATCTGTGTCCCCACACTCTGGGCGTCAGAGCCCCCATCTTTGGCAGGTGCTTTCTCTCTCAAGGTAATGTCACCCTGAGGTCTGCTGCTCCACAGAGATGCCTGCCCCTCCCTCTGCGTGCGCTCCCCTGCCAAAGGGACACTAGGTCTGCTCCCCTGGGCAGTCTCACCAAACACCTGTTTTGCCACAGCACTAAAGAGTACAGGAAACACTGAGGAATTTGCATCAAAGAGGATTTCATGGCAGAATAAGGCCATTTGTCTTCCTTCCATGTTTATTTCCCTCTCTCCTGGGCTTTGCTGAGAAGAGTGGAAGAGAATGAACTTCTTGTTGAACAGTTCTTGTTCTTGGGAACTACCATTTGAGTCTTTCCTTAGAACATCTTAGTGTTGCGCTGTTTTTAACTAACTCGCTCAATCAGCCCCACCCCAAGGTCCCATTTAAGTTAGTTAGCTGCTGTAAATTTCTAGTTTAAAATATTTTATTAGGATTTATTTAACTGAGTCCTGTAACAACTGGGGGTGAACTGTGGCAGTGAAAACTCAGGAAAGATTAGCAAGATGCTGTGGCTGATGGTTTGAAATTCTGAGAACCTAAGTTTTTGTTGTATTTTGTTGTACAAAACTGTGTGCTGTGGAAAGAAGTCCAGGCCAAAGCAATGGCCAGGGCCATGTGACACTGGCCCCCTGCTTGAAAGGGCCCTTCAAGTATGGAAAGTGGAGGTGGCAGAGTGCAACTTAAGCATATTGTTACCTTGGCTGTCATTGAGTCAGTTTGGGAATAGATTGAAGTTCTTAATTTTATTTCAAATAAAAGCATAAGCTATGTGACTGGAGCTAATGGATTTCTTCTGGGGATGTAGGGGAAGTCTGGTGTATGTATTTGTGAGAAGAAGCTGTCCATCAGATTTTAGGTTTGGGAGAATAGAATGTTCACAGGAACTAGGGGAGAAAATTTTTTAGTCCCTAAAAACCCATTCCTAATGATTAACATTAAGATATTTGTAGCTCTTAGAAAAGGGCATCACTGAGGGTACTTTAAATTGTTCATAACAAAATATTTGTTGTGTGAAATACCTACAGTGGGCCAATTCCTATCTCCTTTATGGAGGAGAAATTGGTATTTATTTTGAAAAGCAGTTTGATTTTATTTGTATAACTGTTAACTTTGATAACATGTCTGCCATGGTAAGTATGAGGAGAAAGTTTATGTGGGGTATGGCCCAATAAATTTAAGCCCTGAGATAGAACTAACCATGTTTATGAGTCTATAAAATCTAGTTTTAGCAGCACTGTGAATGCAGTTTTCAGAAATTCATTTGTACTGTGAGTAAATATAATGTTTAGGAGATGTTTTGTGGTTTGGATTTATACATTTATAGTCTTCTTTTTAAAAGTGCCTCATTTTGTCTCAAATGTAACATGGAGTAAATTGGTGAGCTATATGATGGGATTTCTAGAAAGCTCTGGGTATGAGTACCATGTGTTTTACTTGTTTGTATAAAGTCTGCAGTGCTATGTGTATCTGTGTATCACAGTGGTCTTTTTCTTTAGTTTCTAGTAAGTTAGTTTGGTTTTAAAGAGTTTTAAGTGTATGACAACAATAACAAAGAACCCTCTTGATGCTATTAAATGAATAAAGGGCAATGCTTTAATATTTTGTTCACTGTGATAGTGTTCTGTTTGTCTATTGATTTGACTAGACTTGTGGCTGAGAGTCAGTTATTACTCTGGACCCCGGGTTAACTTTAGTTAGTAACTGTAAACATGAACTTTGAGAAGCATTTGTTAAGCTAATAATGCTTTTATCACACACATAAAGATTTCAGAACCTTGCAACAAAGCTGACCTGACCCAAGGCACTTCCAGAAGGTCTCCATCTTTTGTTAAAAGTGGGGGACAAACATTAGGAAGGGGAAATAAAAATATTGTCTTCATAAAAAAAAAAGGACAATTCATCCAAATGTGGAAGGAGAGGCCAAACCAGGTTCCCGGGCTGGAGCAGCTCATGGCCACTGTTAGCTGGCTGCTACAGTCCAGCAGTTGGTCTGTGGCTCCTTCACTTCCTGTTGAATCCTCTTGTTTAGCTTCTCCTTACCCTGGGCTGAGTGCAACCTCAACACATGGGTTCTTGTTTGCCTAGTGAGTTTGTCCCCAGGCTCATTGGGTCCTGCCCCTCTCCCAGCTTATGCTCAGCTTTGCTTTCTCACTGCTAGGTCTGCTACCTTACAGGACTTCAGACTCCCTTCCCAGGTGTAGTAATAGTCTTCCATATTGGAGACCACTGTGAAACAGCCCTGAGCAGGATTTAAAATTAACTAATTGGTTTTCTGTTTATCTGTGAGCCTGTTCAAGGCCTACGCCCCTTGCCTGGCGATGGGAGCTGATTCATAGTATGTAAACCTCTATGAATCACTGGTCCTGGCTGAGGTCTGTAGTGGCCAATGAGGCCAGAGATACCTCAAAGGGCAAGTTAAAGCCACTGCTGCCAACACCTGGCTCAAACTCAATTAAATAGATAGAGACTGCAGCTGCAGACATCACATACCTGCAGCGTCTCTTCCCACCATAAATGTCAGCATGGAGATAAGACAGTTCTCCTAAAATTGGCACAATTTACTACTTGGAGAAGTCCTTGAAATGACTCCCAAGGTTCTGCTCACTCCCCTGCTTTCCTCAGAATCCTCTCTTTGTTTATTATGAAAAATAAATATGCACGGCCGAGTAAGGCTGTTTGTCTTAGCCCTCATGATAGCTGCAGCGTCAAGAACTCTGCAAGGGGTTTTGATCCTCCTGGAGCCCTAAAATCATACCACTTGTCTCATTTATTTAAGCTTTTGCTGTACACTCATTCAGAAGATTGGGGATCTAGGCTGGGTCCCCAATACTTTCAGAATGTTCTTCCCACATCTCATCAATGCTAAGGGCCTAAACTTTACACATAGTGTCTGCTATGGTTTGGGTCTGGGTTAAAGGCTTGGTCCCCAGCGTGGTGCCACTGACCTAGTGGAGAGTCTTAAGGTCACTGGGATCATGCCCTTGAAGGGGGTGTGGGATCCCAGTCCTCTCCTCACTCTCTTTTGCTCCCTGACCATGAAGTAAGAAGTTCAGGCTCTTGCCATGATCTGCTGTCTTGCCCTGAGCAACAGGGTCAACCAATCATGGACTGAAACCTCTAAAATTGCGATACAAAGTAAACCTTTCATCTTTGTAAGTTTATTGTCTCAAGTGTTTTCTTTTAATACTCGGAAGCATACTAACAGCTTTCTTCATTTTCTGTTGCTATTCTAACAAGCCACAGTAACTCGAAACAACATAAATTTATTACATTATAGATTTGATAGTCCTAGAGTTCAGAAGCCAAAAACAGGTGTCACTGGGCTAACATCAAGGTGTGACTGTGTTCCTGTCTTGGGGAGAATCTGTTTGCTTGTTTTTTCCAGTCCGTCCTTGGTTGGGATCCCTTCCTCTGTCTTCTAAGCCAGCAACAGCTGCTCAGATTCTCACGTAGCGTCGCTCTGACTCAGGCTTCTGCTTCCCTCTTCACACTTAAGGACCCTTTGACTACATAGAGTCCACCAGATAATCCATGAAAATTTCCCTATTTTAAGGTCAGCTGATGAGCAATCTTAATTCCATCTGCGCCCCAAGTGCCTCTTTGCCATGTAAAGAAACATACAAGTTGTTCACAATTATAGATAATATGTAAATTTTCTAAAAACTTATTATGATACAGACACATTGCCATCAAGCCATCTCAAAATACTCCTCTTGCTTTGAACACTCTTATCCCAACATTCGTGCCACTTTCTGGAGCAGTTCTGGATGTCTCTGTCTCTGTCTCTCTCTCTCTCTCTTTTTTTTTTTTTTTTTTTTTTGCTCTTTTTGAGACAGGCTCTCACTATGCAGTTCAGGGTGGCCTTGGCCTTGCTTTGTAGCCCAGGTTGGTCTTGAACTTGCAACAATCCTCCCTCCTCAGCCGGAAGACCTCATTTGTGAGTGCGTTTAGTTGCACTGTCCATAGCTGCCTTGCTGTCCTGAACTGATTCAAAATGTTTACTTGTCATGGTCCTTTTGACAAGTTTGAGAAGAGCCAGAAGTCACACAGTGCCAGATCTGGTGAGGACTCACAGTAGTGTTTGCACAAGACTGCCTTTCTGTAGGATGGCCCTCAGCAGCAGCTTCTACAGTATTTTCATCATGCCTCATTGATGAGTTCTGCCAGCCTGGGGCTTAGCTATCTCTAACATGACATCCACCCAGTTTGGCCCCAGGCCCTGAGAAACAACTTATCTCTCCAAAAGTAACTTCTGTGTTCTTCTTCTAGTTCCAGAAATAAACCTCCCGCTCTTTTTTCATGCGTGCACCAAGCCCTCTTTTATCCCAAGACTCCACAACCACCCAAGCACCCCACCCCCAGCCCAACTCCGTAAAAGCTGTTCCCCAGCTCCCCTTTTCTGAGGGAATCTTGCACTCTTCTGCAGCCCTCCCATGCCTGCAATAAAGGCCTCTTTATCTCTCTCTCTCCCTTTGTCTCTCAACTGTGCCAAAAAACCTAACACTCGTAGAGACGCAAAAGAGGACTTACAGAACTTCTTCAAAAAGTGACAAGAACAACGGGATAAGTGTGTCTGAAGTGATTGAGTGTACTTTGAGGTTAATGGCAAGGTATCTTTTATTGTGACAAATGTTTTCTTTGAATACACATTATATAATCATCTCTTGTATCCACAGGGTCCAGGGATTAGGATGTAGACAACTTTGGGGGCAGAAGGACATTTTTCTGCCTGCAATACCTTGTTCTATGTCATTCAGAGTGCTTCTGCTTCTCTATGGAACCCTAACACATTGCCTCAGACCAGCAGACCATTTTATGTCAGAGAAGATGCAGCAATGACCTCACGAGTGTGGGATCCCATCCTATAGTACGCCACAGCTACTACTCTGTCCGGATATTGGAAAGGCCTAAAATACCACAACAAAGGCTCTAGCTGGCGGGTGACCCCTGGAAGACTGAGGAGTTGAGTTTGCAACAGGGAATAAGAGGGTCTGGAGACCAAGGCATGGATGTCTAGTGACTCTCTCACCGTTGCTCCCAGGGTTCCCCCTGGGGAATCTGCACTTCCAGTTTCCACAACTTTAGGTTCCATTGGTCTAGAAGAGTTCCTCATTTCCTAATGAGGGTGACGTAAGGTTATGCTTTACCCAAGACACAGTCAGCACTGCCCTAAACTCCAAGCTGTGAGTGCCATCTGGTCATGTTGACTTCCTCATTCCAGGAGGTATGAGAAATAGTTCAGCAGGGTGAGGAAGGAGACGCTGAGCAGACAGGAAAATTTTTGCCATCTTTTTGGAGATGATGAAGCAGAAATCCTGACCTAACTGCAGCCATTCTGGTCAATAAAGTTAGTCATCTGTTCTCTGCCACTGAACTCAGCTAAACTGCACGATTTGTCATCAAATTGAAACTTCTGTGAATGTGCTAAAAACAACTTTGCTACAAACAGTTGTGCTCACCACAAGACACCCATCATACCATGGCCTTCAGCTAGGAGCTTATCTCCTTCTTGTAACTTCTGTTTGCTAACTTAGACAAACGTTCTGTAAACCTCACCTCCGACTTTAGAGATTACTCCTCAAGGGTCCAATAGCATCAATACAGTTTTTCTTCTGCTGAGCTCCTGGCTACTGCTGACTTGGTTTTTCTAACTACAATAATGCAGTTACATCTGTGTAACAGAGCAAGGAGGTGCAGGTCTGGAACATAGGCGCGTCTTGGTGCTTTCGTGCCCATAACTAGGAACTGCAGCAACAGAGACCGGCATGGGCACAGTAACAGGGCACGAGCCCCCAGGGATACATGTCTGGGTCCCCGCAAACAAGCGACCCAGGTCAGAAGTGTGGGTGGAGAGAGGAGAAGTGGAAGAGGCGAAGGATGATGACCGTGTGTTAGGGATTGTGATACTCAGGAGCCAGAGCTACCCTTTCCACAAATCCCCCTGTTGGAAAGGTTTTTATTCCTTTTTAAATTGTGACCAGCCCTCACCTTGGAGAATAAGTGATCACATGGACCGAGAGCGTGGGACGCAGAGGCTCTGAGTGTGCCGGGATGTGAGGAGACAGAGCCTCTCCCGTCTGGAATATTTAATGATTCTGAGCAAAGGGAGCTTCTCAATCCAGGGCCTGTGACTCTGCCTGGGTGATTTTTCTGGCTTCCAAAGTCCATTTTATTCAAGAATTCCTAGCACTTGGCACCGACTACACAGAAGCACGGAAATGGCTCGACATCCTGCAACACACAGGACAGCCCATAATAATACAGAGCGCTGGGATTCATTTGTCAATTTCTGAAAATAAAAAAGCCAGTGTTTGATGGGGGCCACATTGTTTGTAGATCACTTTGGGGAGTAAGGACAGACTAACAATTTTAAGTCTTCCAACCCAAGAATACAGCATATTCTTCCAACTGATTTGAAATCTTGCTTAATTTAGGGGTTTGCACATATAAATTTTCCTCAAAGCACTGTTCCTGCTGCATCTCATAAATTTGATATGTTGTGCTTTTATCTTCATTCATCTCTATGTGTTTTCTAACTTCTCTTACTGGTTAAAAATGTGTTGTTTAATTTGTGTATTTTGGGGCTGTTCCATATTTCCTCTGTTCCTGGTTCCTAATATGATTTTATGATTTTAATAATTTTAAATTAGTTTAGACATTCCACATGCCTTGATTTAAGGTCTGTAGTGACAAATGTTCTATGTGACTGAAAAAGAACAGGTGATCTCTGTCACTGAATGGAGCATTCCATAGATATCCGTTCAGTATGTTTGGTTCACAGTGCTGTTGAAATCTTTAAATTCCTTGTTGATCCTCTGCCTAGTTGTCCTAATCATCAATGAAAAATGGAATATTGAAGTCTCAAGCTATTTTTACCTTTGTTTGTCAATTTTGCTTCATATATTTTGGGATTCTATTGATAGAAGCCTATGTTTGTTATCTTTATTCCTCTTAATCAACTATTTTATTATTATAAAATGTCATTTTTTGTCTTTAGGCACGACTTGTATCTTAAATATTTATTTGATGTTGGAGACCACTATGAAGCAGCTCTGAGCAGGATTTAAAATTAACTAATTGGCTTTCTGTTTATCTGTGAGCCTGTCCAAGGCCTAGGCCCCTTGCCTGGCGATGGGAGCTGATTCATAATAATTGAACCTCTATGAATCACTGGTCCTGGCAGAGGTCTGTAGTGACCTGTGATGTCAGAGATACCTCAAAAGGCAAGATAAGGTCGCTGCTGCCGCCTGGCTCAGACTCAAGTAAATAGAAAGAGACTGCAGCTGCAGTCCTGTTCCCACCATAAATGTCATCATGGAGATAAGACAGTTTTCCTTAATTGGCACAATTTACTACTTGGAGAAGTCTTTGAAGTGACTCCCAAGTCTTTGAAATGACTCCTGCTCATTTCCCGTGCTTTCCTCAGTATCCCCTCTCTGTCTGCTTTGAAAATAAATATGGGCAACGGAGGGAGGCTCTTTGTCTTAGGCCTCATGATAGCTGAAGAGTCAAGAACTCTGCAGGGGCTTTGGTCCTCCTGGAGCCCTCAGATCATACCACTGGTCTCATTTATTTAAGCCTTCGCTGTACACTTGTTCGGGAGATCGGGGATCTAGGCCAGGTCCCCGATAATTTGATATTAGTGTAGCTGCTAAAGCTGCCTTTTGGTTATTATTTGCATAGCATGCTCTTCCACCCTCTTAGGCTGGTTATTATTTTTTAATCTTCTCAGTTGATTGTAAAGTGAAGTAAGGGTTAAGAACCTTACCTTTATGCCATGCAAGCAAGGAGGACAATCTTTTGCCATCATATTTGTTTATTTAGCAGAATGCTTCTCAAACTTGAAAATCTTTGGGCTCTTTTAAAGAAAAAAAATTTTGATATCTCCTACTTTTGACAAATTATTTTTATTATAATATTACAATGTGTGAATTTAAAACTAAATATAACCTTCCCTTGCAACTCATACACAACCACAAGACTATATAATAATTGTTTCAAACTGCAAAACAATAAAATTAAAGCAAAGCAATCCAATTCAATGTTTAGAATAATGTTATTTTGTTGAAGTTAAATTGCCACCGTGTGGGAGGCCCGTTTAGGAGAGCCAAGGCCTGACTGATCTCTTGTATGAATGCAGAGGGGAGAAAGGTGACACACAGGGGTGATGGCGGGGTGCAGGTTCTGGGGAAAAGTAACTACAGCTAAGATCTGGTTGTTTCTCTGGGTTTGCAGTAATGGGTAATGGGAGGCAGATGAATCTTGTGATACTCTGATTGCTCGCACCGTGTCTGAGTGAATAAAGGTGAGGTAAGTCAGCCCGCTCAGGGCCCTCTGCCCACTGCAGGCAAGAGCCCCCTGGCTGCCCGCTGCTAAACTAACTCTGTGTCTGCCTTTCATCTTTGTTTGCCCCCTGGTTCCGGGAAAAAACCAGCAGGTGGAGTCCCTGCCACTGGCACCTAAACCTGGAGACCTAAGCGGGCTGGTTCCCTAAAGTGGTGCGATACACCATTGGCTAGATGAGTCATGTGAAACAGGTCTTTTGAGTTCTGTGTAGCTTGTCTATCACTCACCCTGTAATAAACCAATTTAACCATCACTTTTTTTAAATTCATCAAATTAGGATGAATCTCTGACTGTATCATTCCCAGCTATTGTTTGGCTGCAGATGACCAGAATGGATTGTGCGAGTTCTGCCTCTGTTTATGTCCTAGTGCCCAGCAATGATCAAAACAGTGCTGCTGTGCCCCGAGGAAACTCGAAACACAAACACGATAGGTCCCTCCACTGACTCCAGAAAACACTTTCATTAATTTTTAAAAGACTTGCATCAAACTGAAAATTTTAGATTTCTAGAAGAAAGCTAATGTACCCACAATAAAAACACTGCCTTGGAACATTTTTTTTTTTTTCCTGGCACCAGGGATCAAACTCACAGCCTCACGCCTGCCAAGCCTCACAGCTGCCAAACAGGCGCTTAAGCCACTGAGCCAAACTCCCAGCCCTGGAACTATTTTTAATGATGTGTCTCAATATTTTCCAGAGCCTAGGCAGGGCAGGAGAGAGGAAGGAAGGAGAGAGGATGGAGAGCAGGCCTAGCAGTGTGGCCGGATAGAAGCAATGACTTCTGTTCTCTAGTATAGTCAGGTAACTATGGTCGACCATAATTTACTATTTTAAAATAGCCAGTGGAATATGCATAAACATCATATTGTCTCACTAGTGTGAGAAGCTGAAAGAAACAACATGTGTATGTGTATGCATATGTATATTTTAAAAAACTAGCTAAGATAGTTATACTACTAATTTCTCTGAGTTCACTGAGGAGAAAGATTTGTGCTGGTGTTGTCTGGACAATTGAAGGCAGATGTCTTGGCTCTGGGTAAATGATTTGGGGATGACAATGCACAGTGTATGTACTGTTGTTGTCCCCTGATTGGTGTGTTTTGAAATTTTAGTTCTTTTCTTTATTTTTTGTTTTTCTCCTTGAGATAAAATAGATTTGAAAATAATTAATTAATTAATTAAAAAATAAAATAGCCATTGGAGAGGATTTGGAATTTTCCAAAGAAATGATAAATGTCTACAGTATAAATACGCCAATTACTCTAATCTGATCACTACATACGATACACATGTATTGAAATATTATTCCAGAACCCACAAATATATGTACAATTATGTGTCCATCAATTCTTTTTAATCTAGAAGGCGACTTTATTGATTTAACACCAGCAGGCTGGGGGACTATCACACAGTCCAAATCACCAGCAATGAATCAGCTTTGGGGTTAGGTTTTTTTGTTTTGTTTTATTTTGTTGTCATTGTTCTTCAAATCCATTTTATTGCAAAGAGAAAAAAAGAAAACAAAACAAAACAAAAACAAAATTTCAAAACACGTCAATCAGGGGCAACAATGGTATATACACTGTGCATTGTCATCCCCAGATCATTCACCCAAAGCAGAAGACATCCGCATTCAACTGAAATTATTTTTTTAAAATGCAACAAGTTTCTTAAAGGTCTATTTGTGATAATCTTATCATGAACAATAAGTGAAAGAAAACAAAAGTAAGAATCCTGAGCTGATCGCTACAACCTGACCTAGAAAGGATTCGGTGGTTGGTTTTACTAAGCAAGATAAAACAGCTGAGCAAATACTTAGTCCCTACATCCTCCACCCTGACACAGTCACCTGGAAGCAGGATGATTTTGTGGTTAAGGAGGTTGCTCTGGATCCTTAGTAGCATCCTTGGAGGGAGTGGGAGAGTCTTAGTTACATTTCTCATTGCTAAGATAAAATATCCAACACCCAGTTAAAGAAGGAAAAGTGTATCTGGCTGACAGTTTGTAGAGATTTCAGCCCATAATCAACTGGCTTCAAGACAGGGTGGCGTGGCAGAGGGACATTGCAGAGGGGAAACAGTCCATGGCAAGCAGACAGGCAAGAGCACATTAGCCCTTTCTGTCCTTCATTTTTATGCAGGCTACCTGTCCTCGAGCAGGTGTAGCATTCACACCCTTAATCCTAACCAGAACTGTGCCAAACCAATCAGTGGACTAGTTTAGTAATCACACACCCTTGCTCCCAGCATCACATGCTATAGATCCAGCCACCTCTGAAAAAGCCACCTCCACACCACCATGATTGCATGAGGCTTTAGGGGGACATCTAGACACAAAGCATAACAGGAAGCAAGCAGCACTTACTTCAGGAGTGAACCTGCAAGGAGACAGCCTGGCCCAGGGTGTGATCACCACATCTGATGTCCTTTTGGCTATGATGGTTCATTAAGCTCTGCTCACCCTTATTCTCACCTGTTAAGCAACTAAAAACAGGTACAACCAGGTGCAACCAGGACCAAAAGTGATGTCTAAATACTTCAGTATCTTCTCCTCTTTCTGTCCACAGGGGAGAGGCCAGACTATGCAGGCCACACCTGGAGGTCACAGCAAGGTGGAGTGTGGTTGACATTTGGTATCACTGCTTCCGTCTACGGCCGTACAACCCTGAATGCGCCTGATCTTGTCTGGTATCACTACTTCCTTCTTTGTGCACTGTACCCAACAAATAACCCATTATAAATGACCTTTGCAGTCTCCTCATTGTACAGAGCACAGCAGAAAGTGTTTATTTCAATTAACTCATGGCGATATGCTTTGCAAGGGCAGGAAATAGCGTGTTTCCCTTCATCTTAATCCGACTGCTTAACTCAAGGACCATACTGAAGGTATAAGAGAGCAAAAGTAATTTTCTTCAAAACGATAGGCAGATTTGTTAGGTGTGCTCTAAAATTCCCTTCTAAATTTCTTTTCAATAAACCGTGAAACAGGCTATCTCCATACATTTTATTGGAGGATGTGTCTCAGACCCAATTTTTACGTACCTAAAATTGCTGTAGTTCATCTCACTGACAATTCATTCAGAGGTTTTCTAAGATTTTCTGCAATCTTTCCTGAACTCTCTGATGATACACATGGTAGGAGGAACGTGAGATGGCTTTCTAATAGCAAAAGGATACAAGGCAGATCCTTCATTTCTTTCTAAAAACTTTTTTTTAGATCCTTCATTTTTACCATGTGGCAGCTGCTCACTCCAATCACACAGCACACGTATAGTTCAGACACAAGCCCGGAGAGCTCAGCTGAGGAGGCCGCTCTCTGCCTTGTCCAAGCAGAGTGGAGACAGCGTGGCACAGCGTCAGAGAGCTCACTTACCCATCCCCTTCTCTGATCGCAGCAAACAGCACAGCACATGGGTTTTGATAAACCCTGCGACCACCCCTCTGCTGAATCACAAATCAGCATCATTCCTCAGACTGTTCAAGGAACGTGACCTGGCCTCTTCCTTCCTCTCCCACCTTCACCTCTTGCCTTTTTTTCTCCTTCCCTACTACACTTAAGGCATCACTTCTTGTCGTATTTTGGTGTGCGTGGTGGTGGGGAGTTGTTCTGGGTCCCCAGGGCCTCTGGCATGCTAAGCAGGTGCTCTGTCCTCGGCTGAGCTACACTCCCAGCCTCTCCTTGCTTCCTAAAGCTCCTTCTCACCTTCCCGCCTCAGGACCTTCATGAACAGGGATCTCTTTCCCTGAAGGTGGCCCTGCTGTCCCTCCCAATCTCACCTCACCTGGCAGCCTCCTTCTCTCAGGTCTCAGCTATTTTTGTCGTTTTTGTTTTTTGATTTTGTTGTTGTTGTTGCTGGTTCGTCGGTTGCTTGGATTCTTTTTTTTCTATAATGGGGGGTTGAACCCAAAGAGTGCTAAGCTGCATCCCCAGAAAAAATAATTTTTTTTTGAGACCAGGTCTCACTAAATTCCCCAGGCTGGTTGCAAATTTGCACCAGACATGGACGCACACACCTGTAATCCCAACACTGGGGAGGCTGAAGCAGGAGGATTATTGCAAGTTCGAAATCAACCTGGGCTACAAAGTGAGCTCAAAGCCAGCCTGAACTGCATAGCGAGACCCTGTCCTAAAAACAGTTGAGAATTTGCAACTCTCCTGTCTCAACCTCCCAAGTAGCTAAAATTACAGGTGTGCGCCATGTTCGCCTCAACTTTCATGTCATCTCAACAAGCAGAGACCTCACTGTCAATTTCTAATTTGATTCTTGAACCATTTTCCTTACTGTTTTTATTAGTTTGATTACTAGTTTATTACATTTTTCTCATTAGAATATACACTCAAAAGGGCCAAGAGCCAGTATGTTTAATCTACCAATACATAATCAAATCCAAGCATGATTCCTAGGATATATGAACATTCAATTCATGTCTGGTAAATGAAAGAATACATTATTAAATGACCACAAAATGTTCCCCTGTTTTCTACAGAATCATAGCTGAGGATACTACTTATTATATATTACCAGGTAATGTTCCCCCGAGGATTAATAAAATAAGTTCTCCATGAAAAATTTGGTATTTCCAGAGTGCTACACTTAAAGCACACTAATGAATTCAGCAAAGTTGCAGAATACAAAATCAACACCAAAACAACACTATGAAATAATGATAGAAGAAATTAAAGAAGACACAAATAAATAGAAAGACACCTTGTGTTCAAGGATTCTAAAATCAAAAATCATTAAATCTCAATACTAGCCAGGCATGGTGGCACATGCCTTTAATCCCAGCATCGGGAGGCTGAGGCAGGAGGATCATTGTGAGTTCGAGACCAACCTGGGCTACAAAGTGAGTTCAAGGCCAGCCTGAATTGCATAGTGAGACTGTCTCAAAAATATGGCCAGGGATTTAGCTCAGTGGCCTAAGCACCTGCCTGGCAGGTTGTGAGTTCAATCCCTGGAAAAAAAAAAAAAAAAAAAAAACCTCAATACTAAGTAAGCAATCACATTTAATGCAATCCTGTCACCATCCAAATGGCATTATCTACAGAAATAGAAAAAATTCTAAAATTCATATAAATTCTCAAGGGGCTCAAATAAACAATACAATCTTGGAAAAGAATCACATTGGAGTTCCCATGCTTCCTGATTTCAAAGCATATTACAAAATCATGGTAGTCAAAATGTACAGCACTGGCAAAAAGCAAATAGATAGACCAATGGTACAAATTAAAGCTATGAAAAATCAGTTCCTCCTGTATGATCAAATAATCTTTGACAAAAGTACCAAGATCGCACAATAGGGAAAGGACAGACTAATAAGTGTGACTTGGAAAATTGGATATTCACATGCAAAATGAGTTTAAAAAAACTAAATGTAAGATCTAAAACTGTAAAACCCCTAGAAGAAAAAACAGGGGAAATCTTCATGGTATTAGACTGGTGATAAGTTCTTGTCTATGAAACGAAAAGCACAGAAAATAAAATCAGAAATGGGTAAATCAGACTACATTAAACTTCAAAAGAAACAATCATCAAAGTAAACAAGGAATCTATGGGAGAAAATATTTGCAAATCATATATGTGATAAGGAGTTAGCATCCAGAATACACAAAGAACTGCAGCTCATCAACAATAAAACTTTATTTTAAAATAGGCAAAGAACTTAAAGGGACACTTCTGCAAACAAATACAGATGCCCATTAAGTACATGAAAAGATGCTCACCATCACTAACCATTAGAGAAATGCAAATCAAAACTACAATCCATTAGGGTGACTACTACTGGGGATGGGGGGAGGAAATAAGGAGTGTTGATGAGGATGTGGAGAATATAAAACATTGTTGCATTGTTGACAAGAATCTAAAATGGTTCAGCCACTGTGGAAAATGGTTTACAACTCGCTCAAAAAATTGATAACAGAATCATAATACAATACAGCATTCCCATTTCTGGGTACATAGCCAAACAAGCGGACAACAGAATCCTAAACAGATATTTGACTAACAATGTTCATTTCAGCATTCTTCACAACAACCAAAAAGAGGAATTAACCCAAATGTCAACTGATAGATTAATGAATAAAGAAAATGTGGTATACACATGCAGTGGAATATTATTATTATTAGCCCTAAAAAGAAGGAAATCCTGTCACATGCTACAACATGGAAGAAACTTGTAGACATTATGCTAAGTGAAATGATTCAACAACAAAAATAAAAATACTGTGTGGTTGTACTTACATGAGGCATTTAAAGCAGTCAAAGTCATAGAAATTGAAAGTAGAATGGTAGTTTGCAGGGGCTTGGCAGAAGAGAAAATGGAGATTTGTTTGTTTTGAAAAAAGAAAAAGTTCTGGAGATGGTGTCATCAGCTTTCCCATTACTCGACAAAATACCCAACACCCCCAACTCAAAGGAGGGAAAGTTTACTTTGTTCACAGTTTCAGGGGATTCAGTCCATGGTCAGCTGACTCCAAAACAAGAACATTATGGCGAAAGGGCATGGTACGCTAAGGTTGCTTAGTTCATGATAGCCAGGAAGCAGAGCAGAATAGAGCCAGAAAGGAAGGAGTCAAGGCCCAGATAGAGTATCCAAGGTCAGGCTCCCAAGACTGACCCAGACACACCCAGAAATGTGAGGCACTAGTCTCCAAGGTGGCCCCCAAGATAATCAAGTTGACAAATGAGTGTAATCATCACAGTTGCCTAACAACATGAATAGAGTTAATGCTGCTGAACAGTGCACATAAAAAATGGTTTAGATGCTAATTTTTATGTTTTGACACAATTTTAAAAACTGAATTAGCTATATATATATTTCTTAAGTCTGTAATTGTTTTAGAAAAGAAAATAAGAACTTAATGGTTTTGTTTGTGTTTCTTTTTTATTGAAAAGCTTTCAACCCAGTTCAGTCAATAGACAAGTATGGATTTCCATATTTTAGCTACAGAAGATGTGGGGAGTCACTCAGACTGCTTCAGAGCTCGGGGGCATCTAAGGACACCTGAGGATGTGAACCTGCTCGTCTAATGCAGGCGCACAGTGGGATACAGTTATGTAACCATGACTTAGCACAGGTAAACACACATGTGCTGGTTATAGCACTATGTAAGAATATAAATATGAGATAACAACCTGTGTAACAACTATACAATGAAGACACAGGCAGCTGTTATACTCTGTTCTGCTCCGTACTGCCTGTTGTTGTTGCTGATGTCTTGCAAATATGTGTTCTTCAACGTTGGAACCTCACCTGAAAAAAATCTCCCTTAAAGAGCAAACCTTCAGGTTGGTACACGTTTTTCTTTTCTTTCTTTCTTCTTTTGAGATAGGGTCTTGCTATGTAGTTCAGATTGACCTTGAACTCTCTATGTAGCCCAGGCTGGCCTCAATCTCACAGTGTTCCTCCTGCCTCAGCCTCCTGAGTGCTGGGATTACAGGTGTGTACCTCCACACCAAGAGTACATGTTTTTCATGGGGGATCCTTTCTGTTGTTGTTTTTTTCTTATCGACAATAGAAATAAATAATTGTATTGAATGTTAGCCAATCCTGTGAGTCACACAAAAACTAAGTCAAAATAAATCAAAGAAAACAAACCTACTATTCCAAGATTTAAGACTAATAAATTTTAAAAGCATTATACTTTTAATAAAAAAAAATCAGGGCAACCTTATGACTTCCCATTTTTCCCCACCTTGAACCTGCCTCTCCTTATGGTTTTGCTCTGTAAAAATCCCTAGAGAAGGCAGGGTCCTCAGCAACACACTCAGGACCCCCTCTGTCTCTCTCAGACAGAAGCTTTCTTTCTCTCAATAAATATATTCTGAAAGCCGGGCGTGGTGGCGCACGCCTTTAATCCCAGCACTCGGGAGGCTGAGGTAGGCGGAGCGTTGTGAGTTCGAGGCCGGCTTGGGCTACAACACGAGCGCAAGGCCGGCCTGAGCTACATAGTGCGACCCTGTCTCAAAAAACCAGGGCCGGGAGTTTGGCTCAGTGCCTTAAGCGCCTGCCCTGGCGGCCCGAGGTTGTGAGTTCAATCCCCGGTGCTGCAAAAAAAAAAAAAAAAAAAATAAATAAATAAATAAATATATTCTGCTCTTAAAACATATATATATCAGGGAAGACTTCTCATTTTCTTTGGTCCCTCGCTTATTATTTCCTCCTTACTCTACAAGGAGTTTGCTGTCTTATCTGATACTATTATATCTGGGCAGAATACAAGCACAGAACTGTTGTTTTATAAGATACACAAATTCCTTTTGAAAGTAAGCACACAATGTAATCCCAAAGTCCTTTGTCAATGTAATAGAAAGCGAACACTTCCCCCAATGCTCTTAATCCATGAAGGAACATGAACACCAATGTTTAGATTGAAAAATAAAGGAGGAAAGCGGGATGCAGGAAAGCTTTAAACATTTTATATCTTTAAACACTCTGCTTGTTCATTACCTAAAAGAATTTTGTAAATCAATGTACTCCTTCAAATGTTTTAATTCACATCTAAAGTATTTTTGACAAGTTTAAATTATTTGCAAAGGATGTAATTCCTGGTAGGTTACAAATATAAACATTGTAAAATAAACTTGCTTTAACATTCTTCCAAGTTGTCGGCCTGCTCAGGAGCCCAAGGGAGATTTTCGCAGTTGAGGTCCCAAGGTTAAAGAATGCACGTGGGCAAGACATCATCTGGTTTCTCCCAAACTAGGCATGCTGCCGGCATTACCCAGTTAATCACAGTCTGTTTATCCGCTCCTGGGGCCGTCCTCTGCACATCCTGCAGAGCCCGTCTCATAGAGGGGGCGCTGGCTATGCTGGCTATTTGGGACACTTCTGTGGGCTTAACCCCTTGTTATCAGCCCCATCATCCCACAGCCATAGCAGCCATGCAGGCACTATTCCACCCACCTTCTGCTTTAATTGCTTTGCCAGCTCCTGCAGCTCCTGGTTGCACATTGTGTGCCAGGTAGGGGTCAGCAGATCTCGCGGTCCTCCCCCCTGGGCTAGAGGTTCCTCTACCTCCAC